>JABFOV010000924.1:0-15004 GCA_022817685.1 Aradophagus sp. ZL-2020
GTATTGTCGAGGTGTGTGTAACTTAAAGAAAGAAGATAACATGGGGGAGGGAGTGTGGAGGTGAGGGGGGGGGAAGGTAGAAGAGAGAAAGAGAAGTGTGGTGGGGGGGGAGATGAGTGTAAGCGTGGGTAAAAAAAGAGTAATGAAATATTGAATATAAATTAGGAGAGGAGAATTAAAAAAAAAAATAAAAAAAAAAAAAATAAAAAAAAAAAAAAAAAAAAAAAAAAAAGAAAAGAAGAAAAAGAAATTGGTAAAATGGATAAATGATGAATTATATAAATTCGACATAATAATGGTTCTTGCTGCCTTAAATAATACTACATATTTAAAAAGAAAGTCTATCGGTAGCATAAATAGCCTATCGCGTTTTCGTCAAATAAAAAAAAAATAAAAATAAAAAAAAAAAGGAAAAAAAAGAAAAAGATAAAAAAATCCCCAGCTTTTAATGAGACGACGTTCCACGTCCTGACAATTGGGCTTCTTTTTCCGGATCATTTATATTTTATTGATGTCTACTTTTTCACAACTCAATTTTTCATCATTTTCTATATAGCGCACATATTATATATATATGTATATATTGATATATAACTATATATATAATAGAAAAAAATACATAAAGAAAAGCCTCCGCGAGTTTTTAGATAGATAACGATTTTTCACCTTAGGCGGAGCATTTTTGACGTGATGTGAAAAATTAAACATTTTCGAAAAGAGAAAAGAAAATCGACAATATCTTAGTATCGCCGTATTCTCTTGCAACAAAAAGTAAAGGAAAATAATTATCATAATAATTATAATAACAATTATAATACCTAATATAATGATAATATTAATAATAATAATGATAATAATAATAACAATAATAATAAAGTAATATCAAAACAATGAATAAAAGTAAAACATCATTCGACACCTTTTTCTTCGCATGACAAATTGTATCCGTCGCACACACTCAAAAAATATTATATATATAAATTTAACCCGTGAGTGATCGCGATGATATAATAAAATTGTGTGGAAAAAATATAACAAGACGAACAAAAGGGAAATGGATAATAAAAGAAACTGCGGTTTCGTTATTCCACTGTGAACAAGTGAGCCATCGAATCTATCTCGATCGTGAACACTACCAGGTTAAAAATTGTTGTATTATACAAAGTATTATCATGTTCTCACGTTATGTATAAGTTTATCAAACGTTATTCGACGTTGTTTGTGCGTATAATTGAGTAATGGCAATTAAGTGATTAATTAATTAATCAATTAATTTGAAAAAATGCGATTAAAGTAACTGCACTCAACGTTTTCAAATGGCACCTTCGCAAATGTAACGACCAGCCCACTGACACTCCCATTAATTTCAAGCATAAAACGTAGTACCCCTAAGACGCCTGTTCGCTGGTGGCGCTATCAGTGTTTTGATTGAAATATGGGGCTAACCATAATCAAGAACATGACCCTAAATTTAATGTCAACAATGGAGCTGTCGCGTGTTGGGTGAAAAAGTTTGTTTGTGAATTTGCAACCGAAATGGCAACGTGTAAATAACCAAATTCTACTTCGTGGTACAAAACTAACATTAAAAAAAAGGCATTTAATTTGTGTACGTCAACATGCCTCAGTATAAGTTAATTAGTCTTTTTATGATTAGCCCCTTATTTGAAGCGCCCCCACGTATTTAGACGGGCCCTTATGGGGTACATAGGAAAATGCGAGAGTGTCACTGGGCTGGTAATGAGTATTTTTTCTCGAATGTAGCGAACTTCATTGTTCTGCTTGACCCCGCTCGCCCCTGCTGTCGCTACATTTGAAAATATTGTTTGCTCGAGCTTCGTGACATTTGATAAAATTGAGTGTTGTGTACATGAAAAAATAAAAAAAAGAAAAGAAAAGAGAAAGAAAAACCGAGGAGAAAAAAAAAACAGGAAACGCTCGTTAAAAAAGAGCAAAAGCATGTGCTCCGTTTTATCTCGTGTTCACTTAATGTTTCAAATTATTTGCTAGAATGATTATACTTTCTGATGACAAATATTGAGTCGCGTTAATTTCTTCAGTGGGAAAAAAAGGCAGGGCGATGACAAAGCTACGTGAAAAATATAAGAGTAAAAAAAAATTTCATCGCATATGAAAATAATAAAAATAAGATAAAATAAAAAACAAACTAATAAATAAAGTTAACGACGAACTGCGATAAACTATAGAAAATAAGTAGTGTTGCGTTTTGATTTTTGTAATGTTCTATTACAAACGTCATGATTTCCATTATTTGATACTTGCTTTTTATTACATTTACAATTCAACAATTGATATAAATACATTTTTAGAGTAAGTTTATATAACATGATAACAGAAACTTGAATGAAAAAAGTAAAAGGGACAGGAAATTTTAGACATAATAATCATTGAAAGGCGTCTACTCAAATGTTTCGACAGATTACCAGAATATCATTACATCAATTTTTCGTAAATTTGAAATAAACCGTGTAAGAATAAGAAAGTGGATGTTACGAACTACGCTAGTTTGATAACATCATTTTGTTCAAGTTCAGTCTTCACATTCATGTCATTTTTTGTCACAAATTATTATAATTGAGTGTAATGAATTTATTATATTGAATTGGATTTGCATAAAAGGTTTATCAAACTAGCGTATCGTGCATGGTATTTTGTTTCTCACTACATTTATTTTTTTAAAAAAAGATTACAAAGAAATAACGATAACAAATCTATTACCCAATATTAAGTTAATATTTTCTCATATTAATTTAATTTCAACTTTTAAGTAATTTCTATAAAACTGATATATCATTTTTATTTCTTATTATAAGTAAGAACATGTAAACAAATTTAACGTGACTTTAATTATAGTATAAATTAAGCTTTGTTAAAACTGTTTTACTAATAATAAAAATTCCTTACAATAATGATAAATAACATGTTATAGATTGTCAAATTACTTTTATTTTTTTTTTTTTTTGTGTCATAATCAAATGAAAAACAAAAACTAAATTCTGATCTTGTACTGGCGTAACAATTAACTTAAAAGCTACAAATGAACAATAAACTTAAAGCCATCAATATATTTTAAAATAGACAACAAATTTCTACATAAACTGTATTTATATACCACTTATTTTTGATTTAATATCTTACATGATAAGAGAATATGTCAATATGTAATTAACTATGACTCATTTAACACTGGATAACTAATTAGATTCATACTTGAATAAGCTTCGTCGATAACATTTTCTGAAGAATTTCATAACAAATTTAGATTTTTTTTTCTATCTAATGACTTATATAGTTCCAAACGTTTATCTTAAAAAATTTTTTGTGTACTTAATACAAAATGGTCATTTGAATGAAATATTTTAACGAATTTAAACTTTGCATATAATACAAAATCACATATAAGAAAACAGTTAAACATATATTCAAATAAAAAAAAAGAACAAACAGTGAACAATACTTTTTGTAATTATGCGCAAGTTTAAGTAATATTTTTATGACCATTCTTACCCTATATTGTCGTTTTAAAGAGAAATAGCCAGTGCTATTGATATCAAAATTGTCATAGATATAATACTAAGAGAATTTGCTGAGTTGAATTTCGTATTGAAGTCATCTTTTAACGCATTAAAATAGCCAACGACAGCTTTGACAGTTTGTTGTTTTTCCGATTCTGCTGTTTTTTCCTTAATGCATTTTAGATTGATATCCAATACTCTGAAAAGAAAAAAGATTTTTAATTGCAGATTTAAACAATTTCTTTGGATTCATTTATTTTTTGTCACTAATTAGTACATACAATCATAATTTTAAATATTTACCGATTAACTTTGTCCACCACATTTCCAACTTCAGTCAAATTTTTAGAATTCTCTTCAATACATCGTCTCACGCTGTTGAATTTTTCAACTATAAACTCGATACCAGATTCATTTTTTACAGCTACAATAGAATAATTTGTATTAGATTTCTTTTTCCCGTATTTATTATTTATGAAGATTTCTTATAAAAAGTGATTACTCGTAAATGCTTTCCTTTTTTGTACAATTTTATTAAAGCATATATATATGCAGTTATATATAACTAGAATGTAATTATTCATAAGTATAATTGTTATGTTTGAAAAGGATACAAACCTCTCAAAGATTCAATGTTTGAAGAAACAAATGAATTCGTTGTTGTTCTCATAATTGAAAGATAAGAAGTAAAGTTCGAGATTGTAACATTTACTGGTACAAAGCTACGATATAGTGAATCAAAGCAAGTGATGTTTTTCAATTGTTCGGGATGTTCAATAATAATATTCAATAAGTCATTCAAGTTGTCGCTATTTTCATAACTAAAGTCACAGTTTTTTAATATATCAATATTTTTGTCTTCCTTTTCTGTTGCTTCAGTAGAGCTCGCTATTTCAGTAAAGGATTTTTCAGTTTTTGCTTCAGTGGTTATTTTCTCAACTATATTTGATTTTTCGGTGGTTTTTGCAGTTTCTTCAACTTTAGGCATAACTACCGTAGTTGTTGAATCTTTTTTGGCGGCAGGTGTAATTGCATCGTTTGCTTTTACAGTTGTATTTGTTGTTGTTGCATTAGTCAATTCAGTTGTATTATTTTTGGTTCCTGAATCGCTAAGTTTCAAATCTTCATGGACTGATGTTTCAGCGCCATTTACTTCTTCATTCACCTTTGTTGGTTGTTCAAGTAGAGTTTTATTTTGATTAGTTGGCGATGCAAGGCAAATAACTGAAACTATATACTTGTACGTTAGAATTTGTTTGTTTTTTTTTCAATAATAGTAAGTTTTTACTGTTTATATTTTGTTAATTTCATTTACAGAAATAATAATCATAAAAAAAATAAAAAAAAAAAATAAAAAAAAAGTTAAAATAAACGGTTGAAATAAAATAAATTTAAACACATAATTAATAGAACTTTTGTAAGAAATATTTATTAATTTTGTTATAGAATATAATTAAACTAAACAAGTATGCAATATAACATATGGTGAGATTATTACAGGGTGCTCATTAAATTTGGAGAAAAAAATCAAGTATCATTCCCGCCTTTTTTTAGCACATTTCCTGCATGAAAATTTACTTTTTAAGCAACAACAAATTAAAAACGCACTTTCGGCGAATTATCAGAATGCAGCTAATGAATACAAAAATACATATCTGTAATTAATATTCATTAAAACTTCAAGAAATCAAATAAAATTCGGATGAAAGTATCAAAAACCAAAAATTCCCTGTATTAGAAAAAAATATATAGCACAATTCTTACTTTTTTTATGTCAAAAACTTTTCATATTATTCCCGATTTTCTGCTGAGTGCCCTGTATCTTTTGGAATATAGAAATAATTTTAAGTCTCATATACATTTGCAGACTAAGAACTGTTGATTTCAAAATACACGCATCAAAATACAAGCGAAAGGAAAAAAAAAGTAAATAGAAAATACCGCATGGAATTTTCTTTATATGAAAAACATTATTATAACTAAATATATTTTTATCATTAATTTATTATTAATTCATGAATTATTTGAATTTTTATTTTTGATTTCATTGATTATTTATAACAACGATAATATTTCTATTATTGTCATCATTGTTTTATGAATTTTGTTCTATTTTTTTATTGTTAAATACTGTGTTCAATATCAATAATATACTAATATTTTTTAACTGAAAAGTATATGAAACAGTTAAATGAAAAAAAGGGGAAAAATCGTTTTTTGTTTAAATAAAAATATGATTTAATTTTGAAAACAATACTTACAAGTGGCTACAAAATAAACGGCAATTATCCAGCGTGACATTTTTAATATAGTCGATTAGCGACTGAATAAAAGAATTATTAACACGAATAATTTTTTTTCAGATCGTTTCTCAACCACGTTTGAAACTACAATAACGATTTGTTTGCTGGATTTCAGTTACAGAAATTTGTTTTACCTCCCCTCCTTTTAGTTAAGCACAGAGTGTTTACAAACAGTTGAACAAGGTACATTTGGCTATACACATTCAATAGCTTGATGCCAACAGAAAAGACAAAAAAAAAAAAAAGAAAAAAACGAAGGAAAATTAAACAAAGAAACAACTTTAAATATTTTTAATTTTAAATATATATTTTAAATTCATATTTTTAAATTATTTTTATTTTTAGAATATACTATTTGACATTAGATAAAAGTTTTGAGTTTTTATTTTTAGTTTCATCATTCTTAAATTACATAACTTATAAATATTCACTTAAAAGTAGAAATAAGTCACCCACAAATTTTTACAATGATAATAATGAAAAATTTAAAATTTATTTTATTTTATTAACATTATTGTTAATTTATTTATGCGCAGATATTATTGATAGAAAAATATTCGTGAATTAAATATAAATTACTTTATCCAAATTATATAAAAAAAAAACTTCATATTATCACCATCGGCATACAATTAATTTATAATTTTAATCTTAATTTTAAATTTAACTATCTTAAATTATTTGTTGAAAACAGGGACAGTAAATTCAATAAAATTAAAGTGAAAGGGATAATAACAAACCAAGATTTCATTTTGCGCCATTAACACAATTTTAATTATTAAAATATTGTAGTTATTACAAACTTAATATTATAATGTTTTAATATTTTTTGTACACATTTATAGTATAAATTATTATTTATCGTTAATATTACAATTTTTATTTTGAACTTGTAATTTCTTACTATAAAATAATTCATTTTTGATAATTTTCTAATGAAGGGGACTCATTAGAAAAAAAAAAAAAATTAATTAAAGATTTCGCAGAAAAATCAAAGATTTTGAAACAATTATTATTTGATTGACTACAAATTAATTTTCATAATTCTTTATGAATGACATTACAAAAATGTACAACACAAAATAAAACTAATTCATCTTATTGCACTGTCTCTAAACAGGATCATTTTAAAATACTTTATAGGCCATTTAAAAAGCATCTTAAATATTTTGAAGTATTCAATAAAGTAGTATCTCATACAACCCTGTAAAAACGGAAATACACTTCAATTATAAATCGTCTCAAATTTATTTATTTTTTTTTTTTTTTTTTTTTTTTTTTTTTTTAATTATTTTTTTTTTTTTTTTTTTTTTTTTTTTTTTTTTTTTTTTTTTTTTTTTTTCGTAATAAGACTTTATTTTGAATGCCTCAGAAATGTTAACTTAATCGCATTTGTACTTGTAATTTGGAACAACATTACTTGTGAGTTCGATCGGAAGCTCCCTGCGACGGGAAAACCCGACTTATACATTTGATCTGTCGCAATTCAGTCGAGGAAATATGACTATTAAGAGGAATAAAACGTAATGCAATGTAATTTATCACGATTGTGATCGCGCGTTCTTTCAGTTTGATCGCTTGTCCGCGGGCGTCTATTTCATGATCTTCGCTGACTTCTGCAATGGCCGCCCGTCTCGATCATAAAATTGTATCTGCCGGCGAATCGGCCGAATGCGTTGAAGCAGCAAATTCAACGTACCCGCACGAAAATGAGGTTAAATAACAGAGAACTCGCGCCGTGGTGCCTGCAAAAAGAATCGTGGCTTTGCTCGTAAGTCGGCGAAAAAAATGTTAATATCGAGCAAAGCCAAAACAACCTTCAAACATATATTAACATTTCGTCAGCCCGGGCTTACAAAAATGCATATAAAAATTTATTACAGGGAGGACCCGCAACCGCGCGTCTACAATTTTGTACGGAATATGTCAAAAACTCGTGCATCGAGCAACGGTTTACCAAATTTTTACGTCCACGCATCAGGTGTAATTATTTAAGGTATAAAAATATAATAAAAAAGTAAGCGCGCCTAAAGTAATGTTTAGTATTTACGCCGCATTCCATATTTTTTTTTTCCGTTGTAAAATTATCCTTTTACAATGTTGTCATTTTTATAACTTCACAGAGAAGAAAGGTTCCTTGAATCTTACGCGGTGTTTACGATCCGGGTGGTTTACTATATTTACCATCTAATGCTACTTAAATTTACGATCCGAGATCATCTAAACCGCTGTATAAAATTTAGCGCCTCGCTTCGCTCGATCCCTTTTATTTCGCTGGCGTAAAAAAAGAAAGAAGAAGAAATTGTGAAATATGTTCATTTATCTTTCTTCTGTAATAATTATAATCCACTTCTCTGAGTTAAAAGTTATGAATTTGAATAAATATATACGAGGAAAAGAAAGATGAGGAAGAAACTGCATAGCGGAATGAGAAATGTAAAGCAGGGGAGGAGAAAAAAAAAGAAGAAACGGAGTCGAAAGGCAGAAAAAATTGGTGTGCAAAAAGTCGCCGAGTAGAGCCGACCTTTAAATAAGTCGCTGCTGGTCTCGGAGGTGGTTGTAATGGTGTTGGGGAGCGTAATCGAACGGAAGGAGGAAGAAAGAGTAAAGAACGACGTGTCGAGTCAGACACTGCATCGCTCAAATAACCAGTAAAAGGCGAGTTTAACGTTCTTCAATCGGCTCAATTCTCGATCATTGATGCATAAATCCACTCTTGTCAATTACCGCTTTTTCCCCTTTTCCTCGCGCAAGTTCTTACTTTTGTTCTCATAATGGCCACGTAGACGTCAATTTTATAAGCAACACGTCAGACAATGAATCTGCGATAATAATTTTGCCATTCAAATAAACCGTAAACCAAAAACAAATCAAATTAAACGGATGGTTTGTAAATTTTAATCGAAAGCATTATTTTAAAGATGATTTGGTCTACGACAAAATGATATACAATGTGTGATACTGTATTACTTCACGAAGCCTAAACGTTGGATAAAATTAATTCTTCCGAAACAAAGATTTGTTTAATTTATTTTTCTTGTAATGGGTATGTTATTAAAAAATGTTCCAAGTGCCGAAAGTAAATGCTTTCTTTCCATTTGAATAATAAAGAAATAGCTTCATCAGCCTCGTAATTTGAAATTGAAATTAGAATTCTAAAAGGACAATCTTTAATGACAGAGCCGTCTCGAGGAGATTATGCATCATCTCTTGCGCGAATTAAGCCTCGCAAAAATGTCAATTTGGACTTGAGAAAAAATCGTGAAATTGACGAACGTTAAGTGTTCCCAAGATGGAGATCGATCGCCCCTTTTTTCCACTCTAAAACGGTCTCTTCCTTGAAATTAATCACCAGAAAATGTTGAAGGTTGACGATATTCCGGGACCGGGAAGTGCAGCGAAAGAGTTCAAGCTAGAAAGGGTCTTCATTTTCTCCTCTTGTCCCTTTTTCGTACAACGTTCAGTTTTACCATGTTCGTCACGTTCCATCAAATTCAATCACTTTTTCACATCTGCCGAGGTAAAATACGTTTTGGAGTTACGAAAACTTACTTTGCTCGTCACAATTTTGCGGCAGATATTTTATCGCATTTACCTTGCTCGTCACTACAAATGCGCTTATAACATTAGTACGTTTATTGCACGCGCCTGGCGCATTAATTTTCGAAAATACCCGGCTAATTTGTGTTTTAAATTGCACGAGAATTCGTTATTTGTGCTTGCGAAAATACGGTTTCAGCTTGGAACCTCAAGGTTTTGTTCGAACGATTTAACGCAATGAAAAGTAATGTACATTGTAAACAATATTGTAAAATGAGATCATATTAATTTGACGAAAAAGTAGTAATGATTTTTTAATTAAAAAATGATTTAATACAATATTGCATTTATATTTGCTTTTGTAATTGAAAATTTATTATCTTCAGTTTTTTATACAGTGGAAGTGTGATATTAACGTGGTTAAAAGTCACGAAGTAAAGTTCAATATTTTCTCCATCGTAAAAGTAGATCTTCAAGTATCTCTCGATTTAAACGCCATACAACGAATCTAAAACGAGCCGCAGATTGCTAAGTAATTTGCTCTAGCATCCTCACTTATTTCAATAGATATCTTACGATCGAATGAAATATACATTGATTTTCAATTACTCGGTGAAAAGAATTGTTTTTTCTCCATTAATTCGACCATCCCGATTTCATACGTTCATTTATAATTTAAATAAACATTGTTCGCGCATGTAAATAAATTTATCCAGGATCATTCGTTCATGTTTTATTTTATTTTAATTTGTTCATTCATTCAATTATATTTTGCACAGAATTACTAAAAATTGTAATTATAACTATTTATTACTTGTCTTTTTGGGACAAACAAAATTACCGACAATCAAAATTATACACTGTTTTCAACAGTAAAACTTTCACTTGCAGATATTATACAAAACGTAAATATAATTATCGGATAAAATATTGAATAAATTAAACTGAAATCAGTATCTGTTTGTTTAAATAAACGTTTTTTCTTTTTTACATTTTAAGACTCATTAATAGCTATTGGTATTGAATACACGTTCAAAATTCAAAGAGAAAGTAAGTCGAAACGACGATAAAGATCAAGGATTTTTAGTTCTAAGGATGTTTGCTGTAAAAAGGGGCATTTAAATAATATTCAAAGTAGATATCGATTGGACAATGCGGGAAGGTCTCTTGTTAGAATTCGGAACCGAGTCCTCGTAATTCAATGTTACATTGAACTGTAAGAAAACAAGTTTAATAGGGCAAGCTTTTATTAAGATCTGCTGTTTAAACAATTCTATCGGACTGACTTTTAGTGACATTTCATATTCTTTTACAGGCAGAAATTTACTTCTTATTCTGTCTTCGCTTCCATACTTTATAAATTCACTACTCTTTAATTTTGTATACATGTACGAATTAAAAGTCAGATTCTTAAAATCATTGTTATTAATTTCTGTCTCGCATATAATTTAAAACATAAAAATAAATCGATCAAGTTCGCCATTAAATATTTCGATTTTAAAATTAATTTTGGAAGATTACAGTGTTAATGCATTATAGGTTGCGTATTAACTACTCATGTATCAAATTCACCATAAAGTACGAGCGAGCCTATGTCATTAGAGATATGTTATTACGTTGTAATCAGATAAATCGGAGTTGCGTTCCATTTCTCTAATTATAACGGAGATCAGTGATAATTATTTAATCCTTTATCAGCAGCATCATCGAAATGAATTGATTTTTATAATTTCGATTACTTGCGAACAATCGTTCAAAATTGTTTTTACACATTTATTAATTAAACAATGAATATTATAAAATTAATTCATTTACGCAATCGATAAAATATTATTTTATTTGTTTTGCAATAAAAAGAAGAATAAAAATGTTACAGTCGTCATGAGGAATCAACTAATTGTAGATTATAGGCTGGAGTTTCGGCTCGAATCGTGATTCCGAGTGGTTGGTGCATTTCAAAACGACCGCAGCGTGGTATTAGCCGAGTAATCAAATATTAATTATTCCGATTAAAAGGCATAATTGGAGGCAATCGATTGGCGCGGGCGATTGCGACTTTTTGTCGGCCGGTAATCACTGGACTGGAAATTAATCGCAAAAAGGTCACGACTGGTGGCCGCGCATTATCATTTCGGCACAATTGCCGAAGGATTTGGCGCTCGATATCGAGCGTTCGGTTTCTGACAAAAAGGCCGGCCGATCGGCGTTCTTGCGATTCCGCGCCGCCGAAATACCATCTTCCGGCGCTCGGCGAGGCAGTTCCGGAATTCGGCTTGGCCGGCGACTGGCGCATACCACGATAAACTTTGTTACGATCGTAAACTCGGATTCGGCCGTATCATCAGAATTTCGGGGGTAAAAATCACAATCCGCCGAGCGAAAGGGTGAACGCCGGCAAAAATGCTGACACCCCGGTGCAAGAACGCGGAAAACCTTTAATTTAACGGCCACGACTTCTTTGCCTCGGCCGCTATCGTCGTTTTTTTTTCCCAGCCCCGCTCGTTTTTGCCGAGGCAGTAGCGTCGACGAGACGCGAACTCATTTGCGTCGGATTATGCGACGATAAGTCGCGCGCGATGCAATTAAACGCGGTGACATTGACAACTGACAATCAGCCCGGAGCGTCAATTCGATTTCTAATTTACGCTTACTATTTAATGTTAATTGCGAGAGATCGTTACGTCGCGCTTTTCGATTGAGAATCAAACATTTATTGCCGTTTCGGGAAAGGGACGCGGGAGATAAGAATTCAGTATGACTCGAATGAATGATTTCTCTGGGACGACATAAATATTATAGTATCAATGTGGAATATGAATACGATGAAAAAATCTAAGTACAAATTGTTATTTTTAATAAAAAATGTAATAAATCATAATAAACGAGTTTGTAGAAATAATAAATGATTTAAAAACGAACTAATATCAATTATCTAGAATTAATTATTATTGATTCATTTCAATTGCAATAATAAAGGCAAAATTGCTTTCGAAAAAGTACGTTTGCGTTTAATCTAGTAAATTAGTTAACAAAAATATAAAAATGACTTGTTAAAAATAAAATACCTTGTAATTCAAGTAATTTGAAATACGTTACGTTTACGTTAACGTATTTGATTACGTTACGTTTTAATTTAAGTGATATGGAAAATGATATGGAAAACATTCAATGACGTCTACTAGTTTTATTTTTTCACACAATTTAAAATATGTGCTTTTTAATTTGATTTTGCATTTTTATTATTATTATTTTTTTTTGTATTCCTTTTGTCGTCAAGCGTTCTAGTATTTCTTGTTTACTTGGTTGGGAACACTATTGTGACTTCCGATTACTCTTACACAAAACTGGAAAATACATTCCTTAATAATCGTCATTGATACAGGATGTAATTCATCGTCATTAGAGAGAAAACTAACAAATCGTCATTAGTGCGAGCATAGTGGTCGATAATTGCGAAATTTATAGCAATAGTTAAAATGTATATTGTAAGTTAGTATCTATTACTGATTCCAAACTAATTTGATTAGTTTTTCCGTTCTCTTTGAATTGTATCATAGACGGTTGATAAACAATGTTTAATTGGTAATTCTACACAACACTGAATTGATGCATTTTACCGGTTGAATACCATTACTAATTTCCACTTGTAATCAAAACTGCCAAATTTGATTATTTATTATACATCGAAGGACTTATATTTATATTATTGTTATTTCATATTTAATGTTTTAATTCAAATTTTATGGAGTAAATTCGAATTTATGCAATTAACATTAATTACCAACAATTAATGAAGTGATTTAATAAATGTATGATTTACATTTGGAAATTGATTACAGTCATTATTGGTGGTTTTAAATTTAACGAATTTGAATATTTTTAAAAAGAAATAAAAACGTTTCCTGAAGGATTAAACATAATTAACATAAACCGCATAATGAAAAGTAGAATTAGTACTCTAAGCATCGTTTTATTCATTGTTCTGCGTAACGGAATTTTTAAGTTTATCAATAATTATCTAAAGTACCGAAGTCTCACCGAAAATGTCAAGTTGTCAATATTTACAAATTAAAGCGCTCTCGCAAGATGTTTAGACAAATTAAAAATTTATCTTAATAACATATAAGTAATTAGATAATCAATTATCGTCAGCATTTAATATAATATATATATATTTTCAAAGTATTTTTTAAATATAAATTTCACGTAAATTAAATCGCTTTTTGCGGATTAATTTTTTAATTGGATGGTTTTTGGTAAATTTTCGACTGAAATCAACTGTCACGAGAATTTGCAGGTCAAAGACCCATCTCGATCCCGAAATCATTTCAACATTGACGGGTCAACAGGTTGGCTAGTCTATTTAAGATTTCTGTGACTTTTGCCAGGTCGAAATTAGCAGTACGACGAGCCGACGTCTCGAGTCAGTCGGCTTGAATTCGAAAGCCGAGTGCACAGGCCAATAAAACATTACACCACATAAATCAACATAAATGGTCAGTTTTTAATGTTTTTTAATTAAGAAACTGATTTTGTTGGTGTTCAAGCAATATGAAATTGACAGAGAAACAATCACGTAATCAGCTTATTTATTAAAAACCCAAATTCCCTTCTTCTTGTCTTAAATAGACGTTAAAAGCATTGCAAAAAGTCTCTGCCGATGGAACCACGGCGAAGCACGACCAAAGGAGGACCTCAGGAGTCGGCCAATGGGATCGTGGCGGAAGCGTTTTTTCGCGGGACTCAAAGCCGGGCGGCTGGCTCGTGCTCAAAGCGAATCATTAATTTGCCGTTTGCACGCCGGCCGAATATAACAGGGCCCTCGCGGAAAAGTAATTACAGTTATTATTACCGATCGATAGCATCGCACTGCGACCTGGCCGGATCGGGCGCGAAAGCCGAGCGGCCTTTCGGACACGAAAATTCGCCCGAGCGGATCGTTAATGCGATTAGCCGGTGTTAATTCAATCGCTCGATTCGGTGACGCCGAAGCGACCATCTTTAATCACCGAACGAAAGGGGAGACCGAGGGGCTCGGTCGAAGGACGCCCGCGCTTACAAATCAGACGATTAAATTACCGGATTAAATCAACAGGCGCTACTTTCTTCGTTCGGCCACTTTGCCCGCTTTGGCGCCATTGCTTTAAGCCGCTCTTAGTGAAAAGCCGATCTCCCGCAAATTCTCGCTTGCTGTTATAGCGTCGTTTTCCTCGCCGCGACATGGACACCCTCGCTTTCCTCAAGACACACGTGACCAGTTTGTACGGCAAAGTCAAATAAACGTTCGCGAGCGCAGAAAAAAGGTTTAGTGAAACGTTAGTGAAATGAAACGTTACTTTAAGATCATTTTTGTCACGGTTATCTTAATGTTCGTAAACTTATCATGAAAATCTGGCAAAAGTCTGACATTTGTACTTGAGCCAGACTTAAGCGAGATGCATGCTACACGCTCTTGAAAATAATTCACTTGAAGCAAAAAACCAAGATTATTGACGGATTTCACTTGATTCTAAGCTTAACTTGGTCCAAGCTGAACAAGTGACAATTTACTTGACTTAAGTGAACGTGATTTCAAATGATTCCAAGTTTATTTATAGTTGTAACCTACGGTTGACTTGGAAGAAT
>JABFOV010000924.1:17002-30003 GCA_022817685.1 Aradophagus sp. ZL-2020
TTTTTTTTTTTCCCCCTCAAGTAAACAATGCAACGTTGACGAGAAAAATGATACACCGTATTATATAATAATGTTTGCATACATTTATCGCGAAAATTGCATTAAAACTTAACTGAAGAGGGTAACTGAAATTGTATAAGTAGCCATGTCGATTACGAAGAAAAACACGTGTAAATAATACAACTCTGTCTAAAAGCGGGTCCTAATTAGAGCGAAGTAAAAGCGAGTTATTTTACATACGACCGGGCACGGTGCGCCATAGTTTTCGCAAATTCGAGTATCAAGTAACCGCCGGGAAGCGTGGCTCTTAAGTGAAAGAGTACCTTTGGTATTTCAATAATTCTAAAGCTTTCCTCTTGCTCCGGGCCAAGCGTCTTCAACGAGCTTCTTCCATGCCGCAACCACTTATTCATTGTTAAAGAACCTGAGCGTATATTTAGCGAAACGCGGCTTTTATGCGTACGTCAATATTCCGCCATTTTGTTACGGTGCATTTCGCACCGTGCGACTTGATTGGGACGCAATTTTGTCAAAGATTCGCTCGCAAGACTGCCAGTGAAATTTTCAAACGAAATCGTAAACAGCTGCGAAGTATGCAAAAGCGTACCTTCGAATTAACGAATTCCCCGAATCTTCTTACAAACGAAATTACGCGGGAAACAAAATTTAATTGCAAAGAGGTAGCTCATCGATGAGTTAAGTGTTAAACTTAAAAGTAAGAAATCAAGGTGCATCGATGCTGTGTAAAGACTGTCTGATGTTTCAAAGACCGAAAACTTTTAGTTTGACAACTGAAGTAAAAATCTGCAACTAATTGATCAGCTTTATATTTAATAACTTTGAAATTGTCAAGAGTAACTTAATAATTGTAATGAGTTTTTTCCTCTTTTATTATTCGTAACTTTAGGCGTCAAAATGTTGAAATACCTAGGCGTTCGTTTCTGACGAGATGGCGGGGAAAAAGAATCAGCACGTTCGTGAGCTTGTACAAATGTTCCGGAATTAGTTACCGCGTTTGAGTTGGGGATATTTGATCAACAGACACAAGTTAATTAACTCGCAGTTGACGTGAATTTGCGAGACTCGAGTTACACTAACCGTCGAAGCCTTATTTCCTGAAGGATGTTTACGTCCGTCAATATCGGTTGCAATCGGTTATTCAATTTATTCGATTCCGCGTTCCGACGATACGAAGGTAACCGCTGATTTTCTTCCATTATTTCAGGTTTGTAGAAACTTTTCAGTTCTTAAACAACGTTAAAACGTGATTTCTTAGTTTCGAAACAGTTTCGTTGTAATAGAATTTAAAATCTTTTAATCAGAAATTAATATTTTTACATAATTCAGTTTATATTTTAATCAACAGAACATTTCATCCTGTGTATATTGATGTATTTTAAAGTTACAATCATAACTATGTTTCACAGAAGTAAAATATTGTAAAATTTAATTCAAAGAAGAGTGCAGAAATTGACAGCGAGTACACTGTAATTAGCAGAAGCTGTATTAATGATCAAGTTGTTTCTTGTTGTTTCTAACTTTATTGACGCATAGTCTAATTATGAATTTAATTTGATCCTCGTACCGATTATCTGTTTTATATCATAGTCCCAACACCGTTAAATATTCGAAGTTATTTTGGATGCTCCCATTCGCTAAAATCTGCACCTCCTATCAACAGCTGATCGAGTAATCCTACTTAGCATTAGATTAAGAAAGTTTGACCCAAAGAGTTCTCCTGATAATATTGATCCAAAACGTAGTACCGAACGGCACATATCACTTACGCATCACGGGACATAAACGGATAACATTAAGAGAGAATCTCAATTATGATCTGTCTTTTTCAATCTTATTATGAATTACCTACCAAGACGGAACCTGAGATTAAGTTTTTTATAAATCTTTGTAAAAACAAGTGTTATATTTTAAGACCCTTTTCATGCCTAACTCACTAAAAGTGTCTTAAAACTAGACACTTATTTTGCATTGTTATGCGAATACAATAGTAGATCTGTATTTAATCAGGTGTTTTCAATAGCAATGAAATATGTACATCCCTATATCAAGTGTTTCTTATGTGTTTCAGAAAGGGCACCCGGGGTACTACCAGCAACCCGGTCCAGTTCTAAGAACAAGCCACTGATCAAGTGCACGTCGTTGATAAGGCACGCCCGATTCAATTTCTCCTTGGGAAGTGGAGTACGTTAGGAAAAGAAGGATTGTCGAAACGCGATACTGCGCGCGGGGTGATTCGAGTACGTCGGAATAATGCAAAAGAGCAAATATTTAACCTATGCAAATGGATCGTGACAGTGGGAAGAGGCGAGGAAAAGGGCGTATTGCCGGGAGATTTGCCGAGTCAGAAAAACCACTTTGCTTGGATGCCGCGTTGGCAGGCAATTTATCGCTGATGGATGCTGACCGATCGTGCGGTATCTAGAATACTCGATAATGCACTGTAATTGAGGGGTCAGGTGCCACGGAGTCTCGGTGGATTTTCCCTCAAACATATACTTTCGCTCTATCAACCGTTTTCGTTCCAACAATCAATTATTACGTCACATTAATTACTTGCGAAAACAAATACTAATCACGCTGATAGGTAGAACTCCAAAGTAGGTACCATTAAAGTCGAATTAATTTTACGAAAACGAATGCCAAGACCTTAGATCAACAACTGAGTTTTTTCCCCCATTTAGTATGACAGTAATCGCGATTTCACACTTCACCGCTAGGTTTTTATCTTTCATTCAAATCAAACTTCAAATTCAATTCCGGAACAACCTCATTCGTGAAAATTACAACTTACATTCAGTTACATAGTAGCTGCGAATCAAAATTTTTTACAGTAACAATTTTGCAACTCGCGAAATTTCCAAGTAATGCAAATTATATCGTTACCCGTCAATCGAATGTAATCATGAAATTAATAAAAGTAATCTAAATTGAAAAGAGAACGAAAACTGTGTCGCCGGCCTTTCGTAGAATATGAATTTCATTAACGTTTAAACTGTACACGGATTCACGTGTCCATAAAAAGTGAGCGTATCAAATGGAAATAATTTTCCAATTGTTACGAGGAAGCGTGCAGTCGTTTGGCAAACTCGGGAAAACGTGAAAAAAATGTTGATCGTCGGCTACGTGTGAATAGCGGAATTCACGTATCGTTTTACCGTCGACTGGCTTTGCGTAAGTCAGAACGCGCGATGACAGACGAAGATATTGTCGCGACAAGTCGAATATCAAGTTTCCGCATCGAAAAACCGCTCGCGCCACGTGCAGTCCAATGTAAACTTTCGACTGGAATTTCATTGTCTAATGCAATAATTATTACAATTTCGAGTCGCTTCCGACGAGCTGATATTCAATTATAACGTGACAATAAAAATTGATCGTTTTATCGCGGCCGGACGCAGGTTTTACGATCGAATTTTACGGCGTGGGAAATTGTTATGGTTTTGAATATACTCGACAAACCAGAGGAAGAAAAAAAAAAGAAAAAAAGACAGTTGTCCAGCGGAGCCGTTTTCGTTCGAGATTAGTTCGAATGTAAGGTCGTTATTGGGCGCGATAACAGAATCATTTTCTTGAGCATTGGCTTCGGTTAAGCATTTTTGCTCCTACGATGTCAACCGGAGATTATGCTAGTACGTTCCTCTTCGTAATAGCCTACGCTCCCGGCTTATCGGCTTGAATGATTGTCGCCCCATGAAATCATATCGTTTCGTTCGGTTTTTCACCTTCTGCGAAAATGATTTCGCGTTATATCGCATCTCCTTTCGTCACAAAAGGCTTGATTTTATATGTACCGATTGTATGCTCACCGAAGCTTTTCAAGTATATAGATTTAAGAAATATACGAGATGTTGGAGCAATTTATTGATAGCACACAGTTCAATTAATTTGATATCAAAATATCGTTGCTCGTAAGTTGTACATAAAAAGTATATTTTTGAATTTGTGCATCAGAACGGAAATTGTTGATTTGCACACGTAAAACATTTTGTTCTTTTGTTTAATTACTGAAATAAATGATGTGATAATTGAAAAAATGTTTTGATTATAAATATACATGGTTTAAAATTAAAACCAACACCGAATAAAAATGTTCAGCATATTAGAATATTTTAAATACTTTACTATACAGATGTCGTACAATTTCGCGAATAGAAATTTCAAAAATGAAGTTGTCACAAGATTACTGTAAAGAACGTATAGTATAATGGTTGAATCAAGCGGTCCCTCGCGTTTAAAGAAGAATTTTAATTATTACGTGCAATAAACGAAATTATATAACTGAAACTCTTGGTGAGGTCGATTAAATTACGGAAGCGTCTTGTGGCGATGTCGCGTCTACATGCACGTTGAAATAATACGCGTTGCGAATGCGCTCCACGTTGATCCTTATTTCCGACGGTAATTTTAAAAAGGCTGCGAGATACATTTGAATTTGCAAAATAAAGTTCTCCGCTGAAACGTCTTTTACGCTCCACGTGCTCGCGCAACATTAAGACTCATAAAGTTGAATGAACATATTCATTAAAAAGATACGACCGGTGAGGAATGTAAACAGCGTTGATTATTTCTGTGATTGATCGAGGAATTACGCTCTCATTCTGAACTGTCACGAAAAAAAGGAAAGTCTGTTTATTCCCTGCTCATTTTTGTTGCAACCTGGCTTCATTTTAAAGTTAACACAAAATTAATATCCTCTACCAAGAATTAACTTTTGAACCGACTTTATTATGTACCATCAGTTCACAATGATTTTATATTTAAAATAATTCGAAAAAATATTTAACATTATTTGTCTGTAAAGTAAATGAAAGTAAAATGTTTATCGTAATTTTTAAGGTCCCGATTTTCGACCAACAAATTGATTTATTTTGTTATTTTTTTCACAAGTTTTAATCGTTTGATTAAAAAGAATAGAAGATTGAGTTCGGTATAAAAAAAACTGTTTTTAATTAATTCTTAATCGACCCAAGACCTGATTTTTCTTCTTTTTCAAATAGAGATAGATAATTGTTTTTTTATTGAAAATTAAGTTTTTTTATTTTTTCTGAAATCAAATACACCCCAATATAGTATGATACACTGAATCTACAAAAAACATAGATCATTTTATAAATCTCGTTGTCAAGGACGTTATTATAGTCTATTAGCTGAAAATAAATTCGTAGTTCTAATCACTTTTCGAATTGAGGTTATTGACTTTTACAAAAAAAAAAAAAATCATTCAATGTTTGATAATTGGAAAAAGATAATTAGACAAAGAAAAAAGTTAAAAAAACAGTAAATAAATGTTTTATATCAAAGACTTTAAAGTTTAAAAAGTTTTGAAAATTTGAACTTTCGAAAACGTACAGGGCAATTTGAAGTCCCGAATCTTCGCAAAATGTACGGCAATAGTTGAAATTGTTGTGTCGCGCTGAAGAATGCATGCTTATCGTGTGAACCGTAATGCTGCACACGATGCAGAACTAATAGCCCTATATTTGTGAGCAGGTACGCTAAAAGTGTTAAAAGGACGCGTGTTGATAGGCAGGTGCCTGGGCTCGTTAACGCTACCGTAAACGCGAAACATGCACAAGCACGTTTCACCATAAACCTAACAACCACCTATATCCAATGCAATTAGTAAACGTGGCACTTAATTTTTTCGAACGCAATTCATTGCTTATCGTCGTTAAGCTCCATTTGTTTGCTTTCACTTTTTTTCTTCTCGTTTCATCTGCTCTTCGATGATAATCGCTTTTTTACACTGTAAACATTATGTGTCAGGCGTGGCAGTTGCAAGTATTCGAAAAATGTGAAAAAAAGACTGGCAAAATTAACATTGTAACACATGGTATTAGATAGAAAACTGTTCGTTATTTTGAAATGTTGATATCACTTAATAAATAATTAAATAGACAAATTTTTTTTAATCAGATAATAATAATAATCAAAAGTCTTCGAGAAGTTCTTGTAAAATTTAAAGAGGTTGTTCATCTTCCGAGAAGAAAAAAAATTAAAATGTAGAGAAATGCTTCTAATTTTGTAATTCAGTTTTGGTCTTCAATTATTATAACACTGATTTTTTTTTCAAAATTGTTGCCTGTGTAGTTTTTACAAAACATTAACTTTGAGTAAGTTTATTTTACATAGGTTTTTATGATAAGCATAATATTTCAAAATTCTTCTCTTTTCTGTAAAACTATGCAGACAAGAATTCAAAATTGAATTATTTAAACAACAAAATTGATTAACAAAATTTAAAACTGTTCTTAATTTTTTTTTTTTTTTTTTTTTTTGGAAGTAATGCATGTAAAAAACTTCCTTGTACATTTTGAAAATCATGGACGAACTTCACCCAACGCGTGCAAACTTCAACTTAAACGCAGTTCCTAATCTAATCAAACAACGAAAATCCCGAGCCGCGTCCAATAAAAAGCGACGAATGGCGAATCCGCGGCACAAAATAAGCCGTCGCTCGGCGAATCCTTTCGGCTAATAATTCATGCGCAAAGTCAGGTGTGTGTTTGTCAGTGTTGCAAAAAGCTTAGAGAAATCCTCGGAAAAATGCTTTGTTATGTCAAGTGCAAACGACGCCAATAGAACAAACAAGTACCCGAGGATAAAGTCGGCGCCGGCTTGATTTCGTCGCTCCGCTTGAAAAGCGTTATTGCGATTTATTCGCGGTGACGTATCTCTTTACAATATAAGTTTGCGTGCATCACTCGGCTCCGTAGGCCGCTTGTCTCTTATTATCCGCTAAAAAATTTGTCTCTTTTCCAGAATTATTTTTCCCATTTTAATTCCTTGTTTTATGTATGCATTTTATTGCCTTTTTGTTTATTAGGTAACTTGAAGTTGGAAGTATTTTAAATGATACTTTTCATTTTATTTTCTAATTTAAAATGAATAAAAAAGTACTTAAAAAAGTGGAATACAACGCAAATATGACAATCCCCTTTTTCTCGATGTAACTATTAACAAGGAATGGGGACTTTTCATTGCCGATTTAAGTATAAGTTTTTTTTTTTTTTTTTTTTTTTTAATGTTGAGAAAAAGGGGAAAACGAAATTTGACGTTGTAAAATTTGTTCCAACTTGAAATTTGATGTCAAAATAAAACTGGAGGAAAAAAACTTGTTATTTTCGCCTTTTTTTTCGTAAAGACCTGTCTGTCGCAATTGAGGACAATTTGAAAGAAAATAATATCATAATTAAAAGGCGAGCAAAGAACGTTAGGTGGTGTCGTCGCATGAATATACATGCCCGGGAATAGAAGGGCTATCTCCGTTAGTGGCGCGCATTATATGCAAACCTTTTTTCTCCGCTTTTTTTTCGCAACGTGTATATGCGCTCGCCATAAGGGTATTAGCATTTAACGGAAAAACTACTGCTTCCGCGCTCAAACAAGAAGTAGATGCGACTGGACGAATGTATTCTCTAATGTCACTCGCGATAAAATGGTCGGAGGCAAAAAACGATTGCAGGGTGGACGTCCGTATTTAAGAATTTAGAGAGCATTTTCTTATGAAACGGATGGGAATTTGCATATTTCATCAAATCTTTAGTGATAATTTTTTTAACTAAAGGTTTAGGGGAAATATTGAAGAAGCACGTTTGAATTTTACACAGTCAAAATACGAGCAAGTGATGCAGATTTTATGGTAATTTAAAACTGAAAAAGTAAGTCGTAAAAATTACACTTTATAACGTTAATATCATAATGTATTACGCTGTCAGTTTATACTGCGTGATATACTGTAAGTTTTACGATGTACATTGTAAATTTTAGAAATTCGGATTTGTTTTTCGGTTGAAATAATACTAAGTTACAAATTTTATTGTATCGTAGTATTTTTAAATTTTGAAATTGTAGTTAATTAATTACAAACAAATTAATTTTTATCTGAATATAATTTATTCGCTAATTTTTAATATTACGAAAGAAATTTGCATTGCCAATGACAGTTTACAAACAATTGCTTTCCTTAGCACAGTCTTTGAACAGTTATTCTGTGCATGATAATTTGTTAATTGTTATTAAATTTCGTCACGATTCGTAACCTTGTATCAAATGAGGTGAACTAATGAAACGATTTTAATTAAAAGACCTGTTTATACAAATTAATCTCTGAGGTAAAAGGAAGCAATTACTGTAACGATAAAAGTTTTTTTTTCGATATTACTTTGTACGTAACGTTACGTTTGTACGTTAGCATCTAATGATAATGAAACGACACGCTAGTAGGGGATCATGAAAGCTTATTGTTTGAATGAAAAAAAAGTGAAAAATAAAAAGAACGAGAAGACGATCGTGTAGTATAGCCCTGACATAATATCCAAAGTATATTACAAGTCCACAAACAACATTAGTAAGACTATACCGCGGATTTCCAATTAACGTATCATAATTCCGCGGAAAAATATTTGAGGTAAATCTATGCGTTTGTTTGTTTGTCCTATATTTGTCTGTTTTTATTTTCGCAATCCACAGCAATTTTTCGCGTTTTTGCAATTTTTCGTCACTTTTTGACAGCAGAGGTAATACGACTTCACAACAATACGAAACAAAGTGTAAATGGAACAAAAAGATCACACATGAAAAATAGATTTCCTAAAATCAACAAAATGTTTACGTAACGGTGAAGAGTTTTTGAAAACATGATAAACAAATCGCAGTGTTAAAATAATATTTGCCCCGGTTTACTATATTTAATAAGGACCAAGTTAAAAAAAATGAAATCAAAGTAAATTGCATTGCAATGAAAGAGGACGGGAATTTGTTTTCACGATTCGGTTCGACTCGGTTGTTTGCCGAGCATATTTTATTCGCGCCGAAATTTCGCGGGGACAAAGAGGGGGCGAAATGAATTGCCGCGCGTGCGCGCGCCAAACTGGTGAACAATTTTGCTGTTTCTTCGAAAGGGGAAATAATTTACTTAACGCGAAATTCATTGAAACAAAAGTGGTTCGTAGGAGGACACGCGAGGGAGGCCCGGGCAAAAGTGCGTCGCGTTCAACTCGGCGCGGAATTCCCGCGGCGAAGAAAAAGTGGCCCCGGCGCTGTATTTGCACGCTGGCCGGAATATAAGGCGAGGACTTAATTTACGGCGCTCGCGCCGCAGGATCTTAAGGAGCGCCGTATCTCCGTCGCCGGCGAGACGATTTTCGAGCGCCGCGCGCGCGGATAAAGGAGCGCGCCATTAGTCTTCGGAAAAGTGTCGGGGTAGGGGATTAAGTGGGGGCGGGGGGCGCCGGGCCGGGGCGAGCGCAAAGCTCAAAGCTCGACAAGAAAGCGTTGAATATTTTAATTCACAAATTTATCATTGTTCGCGCAATTGCGTCCGGGACGAAATTATTTAACACGACAGGCAATCATCGAATTTTCATTTTCTTTTTTTTTTCAGTATATATTCCGAGCTTTTTATTAGAACACGGAATGAAAGCTGAGTAAAAGGTCCAAAATATTCGTACACTCTTAAAAAAATTCAAAATACTCGGTTTGTGTGGATTATTCTCATAATAAACGGAATTTATTTATTATAAAAATAATCCACTAACATAAGAATAATATTTATATATAGATTAAGTAAGATTTTTTTTTTTTTAAAAATGTAAATGTATATGTTTTGCAATATATAGCACAATTTTTACAAATTTCTTATAATTTTCGCGAATTCGGCTTGTCGGTTTTTTAACCTTTTTACTGTATGGAGAGTTTCTTTAAGTTTTTGTTGTGTATAGATAACGCACGAGTTTTAAAACCGACGTTTAAAACGCATTGAGGAATATTAAGTTTCTTTACGTACGATTTTAAAGAATAGTTATTTAGTTGCCGTGCGCGGAAGTAAACAAACTTTTTACGAAACGGAACTCGTATAACCGACGTTAAGAAAAATTGCAAGAGCTGTTCAATAGAAATTTATTCAGCTGCTTGTACTCAGACTTTATTAGTGGATGTAAAGAATTCGAAAACCAAAAGCAAACTTCTTGTTCTACGTGTGAATTTACTGATCGGACTTATAAAAATTGATCTGACTAAACTAAATCGGAAAATTTGCAAACATTATTTGCAATTATAATTACATAACAATACCTGACGCACTAATCGTTAGTTGATTTTTAAACAAAGTATTATTTTTAAACTGATTAGCACTTTCCATTTTTTTTTAAATTTGTATTAGCATAATTAGACTCTAATATGTATATTATGTAAATAGTACATCCACATTAATTTTTTTTTTTGAGTTATAAGTTGCTTAATAGTTATTTTTATTATATATTGCTTTATTTTAATGATTTCTTCACTCGAATTTACTTTATCGAATCAAATCAGTATTTATTAATTAGTAAAATGAGTATTAATATTCAACAGCCATTGGTTATGCTCGCTAACAAATTTCTTTGTCGATTTTTCGGTTCGCTATACTAAATTAATTTAAATCCAGAATTTCATGAAAATTAATGGAAAAATTCATAAACATCGAGTTTTATTTTAACAAAAATTCAATACCTTAAATTTAATTTATGTACCTAAAATGAACTTTTATTACTCCCATCAAATTTAAATTATATTTTAGGAGTCTTTTTTACAATATAGAAATATGATTCAATTATTCACGGCATGATAGCATCTTTTTCATTACATTATACGAGAATAAAAAAATCTTGTTCCTCAAAGGACTTAATTATAATTTTAATAAAATCCAAACAATATTTGAACATAAAAATAAAGAACGGTCGATGAATGAAATGGAATATTGTAATCAGAACATTTTCAAGTTCCTCGCACAACTTACTAATATTTATGAAACATTTCATTTGTTTCTCACGTAGTGAGACAGAAAATAATGGCATACCAAACTGACATTTATACGCATGTAAAAATGTTATCTTTCCTTAATTACAATTTTTTCTGACAAAAAATTACGTATTTGCAACGAGAGCTGCGCTTTTCATGTATTTATACCATTGTATAAACATTATTATATCGGAATTGAATAATAACATATCATGCACTGTACCCAATGAAATTAAAATATTGTACAATCGTGCGCAAAAGATTATTATTAGCGTTCGTATGCAAAGTTCAAAGCACATGGTAGCCGCCTTGACACATATAGATAAACGAACAACAATTTGCGCAACACGTATACGAATTAAACATAATTTTTAGCCGATAAGGAATACGATTTCGCCGAAGAAAAACCTCGACGTTAGTTCCAGTTCGGGTCGAAGTCGTTTCATTCGAGCTCGAGTTTTGTTTATTTTCGTAATTAGGTCGATATCTGCGGAAACTGCCGGTATTACATAATTGCACTTACATTACACGACTAAAATAATATCCAGGTTCGGTCGAAAGACAAATAAGAATCTCGGAAGTTTTGTTTGGACAGCCAACATTTTTCTTCCGTTCTAATAGTGGATCGCTGTAAGCAACGGCTCATCAATTTGAGCGACGAATTGAAACCCTGGAGGAAATACGGCGGAAAAGGTTCCAAGAAGGTCATTCTGTTCAATCACAAAAGAACTGTTTTTTAATCTGACCTGGCAAGTCTTGCCGCACCCGGTGTATTCAACGTGCCCAGATCCGACAGTTTTTCATATGTCTGTTCCAAAAAGAGAGGCAAAAGTAGATCAATGAATTCCGCGACGGAATTTGCCTCCCGCGGAAATTTATATTTCTATAACACATGAATTATTCGGATTGACTTACGGACGACGATATTAGTGTTCCGCGAGAGAAGATGTATGAAAAATTATCATTTTTTGCTACCAAGCTCCGGACGCATTGATGAAATATACGAGAATTTTCTGATGTCTTTCATATTAATCGATTTGTGAATATTTATGAAAAATAGTAAGCACGTACTATTAAATGGTAAATCGAATATATTACTATTTGTAATGCTAAGCGGGAGAAGATTTAAGGTGCGAATAATTTCATACGAGTTTCAAAAAGTTGCTACATTGGTATATTCAAATAGAAAATTCCGTTCAAATACAACACCTTAAATGAATATCACACTTTTAATTAGAATTTATCTTTTCGATCATTTAAACACTCAATAATAAATGTAACAAATAACATTTTTGCCCGACTATTTAAATAGTTGAGAAGTAGCATATCCTTATACTATTTAATATGGTCGTCATTAAGTAGTCATGCTTACTATTTAGTTTGCACAGTGCGAATATAAATATCCGATATCACCGTTGCATATTAAATACTGCACACGATAATCTCATTATAATAAACATACTTCCACCTGAGAACACGACTTTAATTACGCGTCCTAATTGCCAACGCGTCCACGAATTTCATCGCGCGCTACATTTTTCAGCGCGTCCTGTTATCTAATACCCGGTCGTGGCATTGAATGCGACGGACGAAATGAGCGTCGGCCGTGAGAATCACCGTGATCGTCGCGACCTGACGGAATTATATTGCGCCGAGTTTTCGCGACACTCGGGAATCTTAATAAGAGGGATAACGAGGGTAGTTACGGGCCGCGGCCTCTCGTTGTGGCGAGACGCACGATAAGCCGGCTCTAATCTCGCGCGCAACGCACGGCCGATAGGCTTGATGGCCACTCGCAAATGCAGTTTGCCTGTCCGTTTGACCTTTTGACAAACGAACAAACTGCGCACAGTGACGTGGCCGCTCCTTTCGTGTCATTTATCTTCATCCCTCATACTTTATATATGCGAGAGGCGTGCACACCCGCCGTTCCGCGAAATTCCGCGCGAAGATGGGAGAGTATCGACCGGCCGTTCGCTTTAATCTCGTTGACGAATTCGGCCGGTTCCCGTCGACGGAAAAAGCGGATTCGGCGAAAATTATGCGACGGCGCTTCAACCCTAGTAGAAATTTAAAAATAATGACAGGGCCCTGATACGGTTGTAACGCACGGCATCGATATGGCCCTGATAAGGGCAATTTTTCCTCGCAAGTGCCACATGAGGACCTGATCAGAAAAAATTGTCATATCAGGGCCATAT
>JABFOV010000925.1:0-30000 GCA_022817685.1 Aradophagus sp. ZL-2020
CCCACTGTACATGACCGTCTACACTGCGATGGTTCCCTGGTGGCGTAAGAAGGTGTGTGCCTCATGTCCTATGTCTCTCTTGCGTCAGATGTGCGCGCGGCCCGGGCACAACTTCTCACCACCCGGGGCCCGGGGGGGACGGGGTATGAAATGTTTCATTCTACGCAAGCGAGTTTTTTTTTTTTTTTTTTTTTTTTTTTTTTTCTTTTTGTTTTTATTCGTTCCGGAGAATGGCGTATTGAATGTTTAATGTATTGTAACTACGGTCAATAAAAGCGCAGCTCCGAGTTTACTGTAAGCTCTACTGCATTCGCGTTGCAAATAATCGTAAGTCCAAGTGAAACTCAATTTCACATTGTTCCGTTTCCTTCAAGCGACTGTACGCTACGAACGAGAGGAATAAGCAATGGTAATGCGGTTATTCTTCATCCCCGCAATCATGTTCGATTTAATTAATCTTGCATTCGGTGATTTCGAGTCGATAAAAACGACGAGAAAGAATCGAAAGCAAACGCGCGCTCGTTCCATCCCGCTTATTTTTACGATCGCCGTTCTTGTTTCGAAGCCACTGACATTAGTCGAAATCGTATAATGAGATAAGATCTAATCGTCGGCAAATAGTGTGCGCTGAATAATCGATAAGGCGCCTTCGATAAACGATTAATTTTCGCGCAAAATCGACTCGAGTTTGCAACATTGCTTTTTCAAGCGGCTGCTGTATGTTAACATAATCGGATTTCCGTGGAGTCGCTTATTTTACGGGATAATAGGTTTGCAATAAAAAATGCTATGAAATCATCAAGGCGTGTTTTTTTGTTTTTTGAAAGAAAATTGCTCGTATTTTTAAGCTTGGTTGTAATTGCTGCAATTGTTACAAATATTGCCGAAAAGAAATTTACATATCTAACGATTCAATTTTTGTAATATCTTTTCTTAAATTATCGTTACCTCCATTTTTCGTTTTATAATTCAAAGAATTCCCTACATATCTGTGCAAATGCATGTTTCCTGTCTTTTCAATCTCATAATACAAATATCGTAAAGAAATAAAAGCAGATTGAAACTCGGACATTTTTCAATCAAATGATTTGTTTCGATATCGAAATTCTAATTTTATATACCTGACCTGTTAGGATTGCTGTATTAATTGTTTTCGATCATCCGTCGTTGATTACTCGTCGCTATTATCAACATGTTTCGATAACCACTTGGAAATGCGTATTTCACGGGAAACGTCGATCGGAAGTTGCTTTTTTTTTTTCACAGTCACACTCGAATAATATGTATAAAAATGCTCGTCGGTATTGAAAAGCTAGGCTTTCAATAGGAAATGGCGCTTCGACGGGCGATAAGCATCAACGTTGCCTATCTTATTACCGATATACATGCACGCTTGACCGTAACGACATTGTTTCCCACCGAGGACGACCGATCAATAGCGACTTTTTCGCGGCATTATCGATACCCGTTGATACTTTTTGCCTCGTTAACGTACTATAATAGACTGTGATGGTATTGTTTCAATTTGTTCCCGCATTGTAAAATTTTATGACCTCGTCACTCCGGCCGATTTACGTCTCGTCGGCTAACGTGCGTCAACTTTTTCTTATAGATCGTATGTTTGATCCGTTGGATCTTCAAGACTAAAGTTTAAAGACCATTAAAATCGAGTAGCTTGTAATCCTATTTTTTAACAACACTTTGTATACAAAAATTAAGTTTGTCCTTTTTATCCCCTCCACGGAAAGACAAAGTTGGCAAATTTTGTATAGAAATCTGCTAGAAGTTTGCAACGATTATTAGCAACGAATTTTTAATTGAATTATCATTTCGTCTATCAAAAATTAAAATCATAACTTAAATTTATATCGACGTGATACAAAATGAAATAACTAATTTTTGTGTTTACTTTTTCAGTTGGAAGTACATCTTTTTCGTTTAAAAATTTATGGAATTTGGAATTCGTTACAAATAGATGTTGCAAACTTCCTGCGCATGTATAGAAAGGTTTTCTGATTCAGTAAACAATTGTTCTGTGCAATATTAAGTACAAAGTTCGATGCGCATGAAGTTTGCAACGTTTATTTGCAACAAATTTTTTATAAAACATCATTTCGTCCATCGACAATCAAAATCAGCACTGAAATTTAATCAGCGCGATTGAAAATGACATAATTAAATGTTTCGTTTACTTCTTTCGTTAGAAGTATATTTTTTTCGGTTGAAAATTTATGTAATTTGGGATTCGTTGCAAATAAACGTTGCAACTTTCCTGCACATAACGTTCGTACCAATTCGGGCGTGGTATACACTGTTTTTGCGAATCGCTTATACCAAAATGGTATAAGATGGCTTGCAAAAGATACAAGTGACTCCAGACGAAATTCGTATAACATATATGTACTGGATTCGTCGCTTTTTTCGTTCCGTGCATTAACTATTTCATGCAAAAAAGGTCAATCGGAACGACGTCATTTCGACGTTGAAAAACGCATTTCCAACGTTAAATAACAACGTCGTCGCGCAGACAAGAAATTCTATCGTTATATTGCGATCCATTTCAAGCACTTTTACGTTAAAACAAATTCACGTACCTTGGTCCATTAACATTAATATACAGATTTACATATCCGAGCCAAGTTTATCAATTGGATTTGAGTTGGATTACAATAGCCGTACATTAATTGTAACAGATAACTTGGAAAAGAACAGTCGGTGGTTATATGAAATCTAAAAAGAAGAGAGGAAAAAGTTGTTGAAAAAGTACGGTAAAATCGGGAGCAAACTGTCGTAAAATTGTCGAAAGTTGGGGGCAACGAAAACGGCCGGCATGGCCGTTACGCCGTTTGCGGACGGGGGATAATGAAAGGGCGAAAATGCGGCAAAGTGTGCGCGGTGTCCGGTTTTGCCGTTCGCAAAACACACATCCGAAGTCGGTCGATGTCTCGCTCGCTTCGGGTTTCCGTGCCTTTGCATAAGACGAGGCCCCGACCTTTTGAGGAAGCGAGCAAACCTCGTTACCTTCACGAGATATCCGGTTCCGGGCTGAAAGCCGAGACTAACGATAAGAAGACCGCGAGTCGAGCATCATCGGCATGCAGTTCTGGCCTTGAGTAACGCGATACGCGGCGGCTGTGATTAAGCGCTCTTTTGCGCTCGCCGCCGAAAACGACTTTGCGCGCCAATATTCGCGCCGCAATGGTCCATCTCGTTTTACTCCGGCTTGATAATCAAATTACTCACACTCGGGAGGCACGGTTTTCTTTCGCAAATACTCGGGTCTTGCTTGAATCGATACCGTCTTTAAACGATGCTGCGAAAGCTCAAAATATTGACTAGCGTAAATCATTTCGAAAATTATGTATAGGTAATAATGTAGATCTGATAGGGATCATGGGATTAATAGGATACGCCATATTTCATTGCCACTGGAGTCTCTTCTTATTGTTTGAAAAGTGAAGAATCAGATTTCGGATTGCAGTACATTCTTCAGAACATTCATTTCGTTATGAATCGCACAAATTGTCCGAAATTTTATGCAAAACTTTGTGCAACGGTGTGCTTTATTCAATTTTCTTTTCTTCAAAAATCAACGTCACCGTCAACATTTTTAGACATTTTCAAGTTTTCAGTTACAATTTTCCACGTCAATAACAAATTAATAAATTTCAAAAAAAAAAAAAAACTACGTGAATTTTCATGTTTTAAAAGTTACACTGTTTTTTCAATTTTTATAACAAAGTAGCAACAACGAAAGTATCAGCTTTACGTAAATATCAGCAAAATAATCAAGTACAGAGGAATATTAATAATGCTGTGATAATATTCATCAAAAATAATATCCAAATACATCTGTGCTAAAAGTTATCTGATTTTATAGATCATCATTTTAACGATCATTATTTCAAGAGTCGTTCAATTTGCTCTTAGAGTTTTCTAGTTTTTCTTACTTTGTCAAAAAAACTACGAAACTTTACATTTTGCGTAACAATTATTTCACTCGAATTCAAGAGTTTTCCTAGCGAACAGTCCGATATGTTCCGAATACATTTATTGCGAGCATAATTAAAAATTCAATCGCGAAAGATGTTGAAAAAAGGAAAAACATTTTATCGTGTATTTTAAACGAAAGGCAATAAATCACGAGAACGGGAATGCTTTGAAAAATTGATAAGGCAAAGGATTCATAAAACACTCTCCGAAGGTCGCTATCCCGTGTTTGTGCAAACAAAAAAGTAATAACGCAGGAATACGTGTAAAACAATTAAATGAAAAAGTAAACGAGTCAGCCTTCAATTTCCACTTTATTTAAACTTGTTCCTCGAGTTTCGTTAAGTCGGACTAATACCCTCGCTATCGGCTCCGTGGCGCGATTCCTTTACGCGAATCCTGTAATGAGGAAAATAAATTGACTCGCCGCTCCTTCTTCCCGAGCTCATCGTAATGCGCGGCACAAAACAGCCGAAATTGCAATTTAACGTCGCCCAACGGCAAAAGCTATCCGCGGTTCGATGCAAATCCAATTCCGGCGCCGATCGCTCGATCGGCCACGTGATTTTTCGGGTCGCGCAGCGCCGCGCTTTTTCGAATTTACGCCGTGGAAATTATGCACGCCCGATTGCTCCTTTCTTCCGTTCTCTCGGCGATTCCAATCGTCAAGACCCGCGAGAACAAAAAACGACCCACATATCGGCAGATCGATATCGGATTGCTCGGCTCGAGTGGGCGAGGGCAAGGGGGCTGGCAGCGGAGGGGGAGGGCTTTCATGATTGCAGAGGACCAACCATTGGCTGAATATTAATGCCGCCGGAAATTGGATCGATAGCTCCGAGTTGCTTTTTCGAAATTTCAGTCATGACAGAGGCGTTTGTATTCAAATTCCTGCTTGCCATTAAAACGCCCGGCTCGCCCAATTCGAAGACGGCCACATTCTTATTCCTGTTTCGTTGAAAACAAATGAAACCAAAGGACTCGCGGTTTTTTTCTTCTTTGTAAGAGTAGTTATTCTTCGCCGGGAAAACTATATTCATCAACTCGAAGTATTATTACAATATTTTCCTATCAAACGTCTTATGTGCAGGAAGTTTGCAACGTTTATTTGCAACGAATTCCAAATTCCATAAATTTTTCATCGAAAAACGTATGCTTCTGAACGAAGAAAGTATACGAAACAATTAATATGTGCATGAAGTTTGCAACGTTTGATTGCAACGAATTCCAGCCTGGAAAAATGTCGTCCATCAATTTGCAAAAAAACATATTGTCTTTTGAATGGCTTTATCTTTTTGCAAATTGTTTAATAACGATTTTTCCAGGTCCACATTCGTTGCAATTAAACGTTGCAAACTTCACGCACATAGAATTAATTACGTCGTTTTTTATCGCGTTGATATAAATTGAAGTTCTGATTTTGATTGTCGATCGACGAAATGATATCTTACTAAAAGTTCGTTGCAAGTAAACGTTGCAAACTTCTTGCTCATAACGTCTTTCGGCATAAAAATTATCAACTACTATGCATAGTAGGATTGTTTGTAAAAAATAGGTTTTCGTCCATTTTTTCGTTCATTCTAGCTGAATCGTTTATTTAATTACTTTCCATTTCAATTGTATATATATTATAATAAATTTACGTTTGTTTCAGGTACGAAAATCGGAATCAATATCACGGCTTAGAGGTAAGTTTTTCACATAATAATTTCACTAATTAAATTCATTCACATCGATTGTTTTACGGCTTATCAAAAAGTGTATCTACACGCGTGGGTATAAAAATTTGCATAAAAATTCCGAACAAAAGTACGTAACGGCGAAAACTCGCGACGTTTATTTCTCAACTCGCGCCTGAGAATTTCACGGGAGAAAGTTGATAATGGAATAATAAATAAGAAATGATGTTTACGAACTGAATATTAATGAAATTGTTCGAAGGTGCGGTATAGTTATTTTGACACAGTTTAACGGCCATCGAATGAAATCAGTTTGTATATTAACCCGTAATTAAGGGCGCGCATTCTCAGCCGTAATTGAGATTTTTTAAACCCAACCGCGTTGTATTTTCGCAATAAAGTAACCCATCAGCGAATAATTTATGCACGAATCCGCGCGTTATTTACGCGTAACTACTTTTATTGCGAGTCGCGATAAAACTCGCTGGCAATTTATGAAGGACTCCCTCCTTTTTCGTTTCATCTCCCTGAAAAAAGGCGGAAACATTTTCCAGTTGCATTTGATCTTGGCAAAAAACTTGCGCCCGATCACCGGCGCCGTATTTCATATCGGGACAACTTTATTAACTTTTCCGAATTGCTTTATTACGCTTTGATGCTTTATTTGAAGATTTAGTCCGCAGATAATTACATTTCAAAGGTTCGTTATTAAGTTGCCGGAAAACTATTCTTTAAAGATTAGAATTCATAAATCGATACGTTATGTTTTCACAACGAAAGAACGCCACGGAATGAAATTCATTCCTCACGACCGAAATTCATATCGCCGTACTTTCCGTTTCGAGGTAAGTGCATTTTTGCTCCCGCAATAATCGGGATTTTTATTGACAAATTAAATGGAAAATGTGACAGAGCATTTTGACCGCAATAAAGATCATCTTATTTTTGATCTCGCCACTTATCTTGGATATTAAAACGATTTGAGAAACGATGTCTTCGATGCACGCGTCGAAAACGTTACTGTTGTCTAAATAAGTACTTAACTTCGCAGCCACCGAGATTTCGCTTGAAAACCAAGTAACAAGATTTCGGAATAGTTTGATGAAATTGCAACGTTGAATCTGTAATAAAGTTTCGACTGAATGTCAATATATTTTGTTGAAATCCCGACATTAATAACCGTAATGTAACGAATCCGGTCGAATTTCATCCAAACGTTAATCCAATCAAATCGCCAAATGTCTAATCCGTCACATTAGCCAAATATGAATAGTCGAATCGATTTCGCGTAAGCCGACGCGTTAAACGGCCGAATTTATTTGCCGAGCGAATCGATCGTTACGACTGCGACGTTGAATCGAAAAATCACGAGCGAACTCGCTCGCTCGCAGGCTTAAACGATAACAAGGTTTATTATGTTTAAGTTGCGCGGGACGGCGTAGCAAACGTCGGCCTGATGCCACTCGCGAGTGCTAACAGGGCAAATAAAAGTCGTTGAACTTGGCACGAAAAAGTAGACAAATATTGGCGTAGGAAAATGATAGACCAACAAGCCCCCTTCTCGGCGAACAGTCTCGCCATTTTCGGCAGTGTCATCATTATCGCGCACGCGACGACGAATTTCAAAAAGCAAAGTTCAAATTGTCACGTGTCGATTTCAAGTCAAGAATGTTGTTTCCGCGAGGAAAAATTCGACGAATTCAGTAAATAACCATATTACATCCATTTCGTGTAGAGCCATTTGTAACTTTTGCATGTCACCTATACCATTTTGGTATAAGCGGCTCGCAAAAGTAGTACGGCCTATACTGTAAAACTCTTTTCTATACCTTTTCGTTGATGAAGTAATTTTAAATTATATTTGTATGTTATTCCAAACGTGTAATCATTAGTTAACGAGTCAATATCTTTTTTTTCCTTTCATTGTTTTACGTGGTTTTTCATTTGTGTTATGGACAGCTTATGAAAGTATAAAATGCATATGAAAATAATGAATCGTAGCTGGCAATCGTTGATTAAATTATTCATTTTGATGTATTATTATTTTAATACAACTAATTACGATGCAAGCACGGCAGAATGTCACATTCATTTATTAAGACGTAACTTGACTTTCTGAGATTCGCGTGTGATTGCTGCCTTTGACCGAGCAACGCCGTAATTTCTAATGCGATTTTTACGACTTCACTTTATTTACTTACTGACTTACTTATTTCATCTCAGCAATTGACGTAACGAACGGGAATGTTACGATGAGTGGTATTCACTTCTTTTAAAATATGCATCGAGTATTACGGTGATCACTCAAACGTTTTTATTTATAAAATTCATTTTGATTAACGAGGAATAATTAAAATTTACTTTGTGCAAAAATGGATCCGTTATTTCATTATTAGTATTACTTTAACACAGAAACATTTTCATTCGAACGTTTAATTATAGCATTTCAAATTATAATCAACAATTCGGAAAATCCAAACAATCGTTTTCAATAATACAAGTAACGGGGAAAAACATTTTGTTTTATTAACTTACAAATTCAACGAATTGTACTAAATTATGCGAAGTATAACATTAAACACTTTAGCCGAACTTGCAATTAATTTAACTAAACACACAATGTATACATCTGTTTCGTAATAATGTAATAACAAGTTTTGCGCAACATTAATGTATTCTCGATTTGACATAAATATCCTACAACATAATAAAACATCCGTCAGAGTCAGGGAACCGGTATTGACAGCCGTTCCGATGTCTCTTTAGTTTGAACACACGGTCCCGTCGTATTTGCTTTCTGGATCACGTACAAGACTGATACCGGAAGAATGGAAGCAAAAATTGCGGCTTGTTTTAGAATTTTCAACTACGAATTCTTCGTTTTGATTGATAAATAACAAGCGTAATCATGAGACGCATCCGAATCATTGTTACAACGTTGAAAAAATGTACCACAAAATAATTTCAAAGACGTCAATCTTACACCGCAAATTATAAATTCTAATTATCAAATTCAACAACGAATCACTTCCGACGGTAATTCGTCGAAATGTCACCGACCTCTTTCGAATAAAAGTAAATTACTTGTCTGACAAAAACATATATTCTATCCACATCAGAAAAATTCGTCGATGAAATCGTCAATCTTCAATCGGAAACAAACGGTGTATCTAAAGTGAAAATATTTCCAATTCCAAAGTTGCATTTGGAAAAAGGAAAACCGCATTTGCATTTTGCATTCCGTCACTCGACGCTGACCTCGATTGTCGGCGCTCGAAGCCCTCGATTGGTTGTCATTTCGATCAGATTGATACCGGCAAAAGTTCTCTCGGAGCGTTTAATCGCAGACCCAACTGTCCGGCTAACGACATCGTTTTCAAGTGGATTAACAGTTTTAATCCTTTTTAAAGCACGTGAACGCTGTCGCTCGCATTGCTCCCCAACGTTGACGCTAATCGAAGCTCCGACATGACCTTACATAACCTGAAATGATTAAGGTTACAGGACGTTTAACGTCATCCACTCGGGTGCATTTTAAGCAGCTTTGATAAACATCTTTCGCGTTGAATTAGTGTTTCCCGGGGGTCACTTGCGTTCCATTAAAAACTCCAAAAACAGAGAAATAAAAATAAGAGGGAAAATTGCAGCGAACGAGGAGAAAGCAATTAATCAAAAGCACTCTTGATGATTAACTTTTAAATACAGGTCCACCGAGAATTTCAAAGTCGAATCCAAAGGAAGCGACTTCGAATCGTACGTGTCCAACAAAAGTAAATAAATTGCGATCTTATCGTCGGAAATATTTGAAAAGAAAAAAAAAAAAAAAAACAGTTATATATCATATTTGACTATTCGTCGGGCCTTCGGTCTTGCACGCCCACCGCCGACCCCCGACAACGCAACGACCTTGCCCAATGTCACCGAAAGAGCGCCGCTACGTTACGGCCGCGTGCATTAACCTGAGCGCAATCCCGACTGCCCGGTTTTTGTCAGTCGGGAATTTCGGACACGACTATGACCGTAACTCAATTAATTTCACCGAGTCACGGTCCGATCCCGCTAAACCTAACTTATATGACGGATCGCAAATACCCCCCTCCCGTTTCGACTAACGAACGCCCCTCGGACTTATTACAAGCGTGTTTACGAGCGTGTGTGCGAATGTAACAAATGTTTGGCATGAATCACTGCTCGCTGGTTCCGGGGCGCCAGTGCGTGGCGCTTGTTCGCTGATTGATGGCAACGAGCCGTCGCGTGTCACGTGACGCGGCTACTTGATCAATCAGCGCGCTCAGTAGATTTGTGCTGCAACTACCACGGTCGCAAGGGCCGCGCGGTGGGGCCGCGTTTGCATAAAAAATGCACCAGCGCACGGCACCTCGGGCGTGCAAATAGTTAATCCGTTCGCGGAATCTGCTCTCTTTGGGGAGCGGATTTCATGAGTATTTAGTAGGGGAATCGAACGGCGGAAAGGCTCGTGCATCTTTAATTCTGCTACGGAGGCTGGGCCCTTTTGAATAAGAGATCGATTTGGACGGCCGCGTGTTAGCACGTGTATTTATTCATGAAATAAAAAGCTGGCGGGGTGTTTCTCTGTCGTTGCCTGTAAGCTGATATTTTTACGGATTTCGGCTAACGAGTGCAGTCGCAACGAGAGAACGTTTGGTATTTTATAGACGGAGAAAGTGAGTCGGTACAAATTATTTATATTGTGAGCATTTGTGTGACGAAATGTAAATTTTACGTGCGCCACCATGCTGTTGATTGTAGAACTAGTGAAAGCAATTTATATGGTTACCGACAGTGAGTAACATTAGTCGAGAGACTAGAGTACAACGAAGACAAAAAAGACAGTGTAGAGGACTGGGTTCGAATCTCCGGTGAGGTGTTTGAATTTATAAGTAATTTTACGATTAGACTAGAGTAAATTTTATTGATTAGATATTGCAGTGCTGATAATATCAGTTATTCATTGATTCGTCTTTCTGCGTGTATTTTCACTAGAAAAAGTAGTCTCTTGCTAACTACTTGAATTAAGAAGTTTAGTAGTTTTAAGCTACTTGTTCTGGTGGAATGTCCTATTTTAAGTACTTTAAAACTACTAAACTTCTTAATTTAAGTAGTTTATAAGAGACTTCTTTTTGTAGTGTTACCACGCTTTTTTCTTATTTTCTTATGCTACAAAAATTTTCCTTTGCCGAGACTCGAACTTCACCTATAATGGTGGTCTTTTTGATACGACCATCTTTAAGCAAATTAACAAATAAATGATTTCAAAACAATGAACAACTCCTTGCCATGTGGATATAAAAAATTCAAATCCCCGTTAGTTTTTTTCCCTCGGAACAGCAAGTAAGATTAACTCCCTTAACGACCACAAATCAAGTTCATCCAATCGACGAACCCCTCGGCTTCCCCACGCGAAACACACAACTCGATTAATTACCGCGCTCCTCGTCGTCGAAATCCAATCATAAAAACAAACGAACGCGCCCCCGTCTTCCTCGCGTCGCTTGTATTTTCTTTCGTTTCCTTTTTTAATTTTGTTTTCCTTTCATCCCTCGGCCGTCCTTAAAATGCGGATTTTTCGACCCGCTCGCTTGTAGAGGCAACCTCTACGCGAGCCATAAATTTTTGACCGCGCGTATCTGCCGCTCCACGTCCTCCCCACTTTAATCTACAACTTTGATTCTGCCGCGACGACTTGATATACACAGATTAGGGAGAAATATGGCCCAGCCGAAATACACCGAGCACACGGTTCTACCGAATGTAGACTCCTAATTTCTCCCCACATTGTCATTCTCCGCAAAAAAAACTCTTTCTCGTGCTGCGATTAATGTTCGTTAAATCGAATTACTCGAATTTTCTCTATGACGTTCAATTATCGGTCGTTAATTTTTCGTAACGATGATTTAAAATATCTTTACGCGACGTCATTGTTGATATTTTTAATGACGAGAATCGCGCGTGCTAATCCGAAGCATCGGTAGTCGATCGTGAAGCGTTGTTCGGCATTGATAAAGTAATTGCGAATATGATGCCGGATTTTAGTTGGCCGTGCAATAATGCAGCGTTACGTGAGCTGATGTTGACGCGATTGCGAATCATTGGACAGCGGCACGCTCCGATGATGACAGTTTCATCGAACTTCTTACGGCTAGTTTGTACAGCGTAATTGAAAAGTTGATTAGATTGCCAAGTTCGGAAAGTCCATTTAGGGCCGACATGAAAATTCAATGAAACCATTTCGTGATGCAACTTGGCTCGCTGATGTTTGTTTCTGCGCCGTTAGATACAATTAAAATCCGCGCGCCGATAACAACTTGCATCCCGTGCGAGCACTTATTTCGCTTAACAAAATGTACTCGCGAAAGTGCGCATGTTATTTTGATGCACAAGGCAATCGGTAACTTTTAATTTTGAACTAAATACAACTGAGATTTAAGCGAGTGGCAGAAAATATGAATAATAATAATAATAACTAATCAGCTTTATTGTTAAATTTGGATAATGATTTGATCATGAAAATCTGACCATGAATTTATATTTTTATGACGAACAATTTTTATTATGATAGTGGTAATTTGTGTTTTTGATTCTTTTGTAATAATCAACCCTGTAATTGAAACCTCAATATCCATCGATCATTTATTAAATGGAGTAAATTGTTCAATGAGAAAGTGCCGATCGCATAGCACTCGTTTTATTTTATTACGTCAAACGCGTTTTATAAGTTTAAACTCCAAAGAAAATATCATGGCAATTTTTTCCTCGCACTTGACACGAATTAAGTTGTCTTCTCGGAGTTACACCACGCGTGATATTTTATAACTCGGCGCGAGATTTCGCGAAACATTCGTGTAACGTCAAGTCGCTGCCTAATCTCTCGCTTTTCGTGTTTGTTTGGCATAATAGTAGAATTAGCAAGTCCAAAATGTACAAAGATAGTTTATAACTTTACTTTGATTAATCGCTAATGCAACTTAAAGACAAAATTCTTCATCAGTCAAATAATTTAATTTTTTTTTATTTCAAGTAGTGGGGGATACGGTATCGATGCAAATTCAGCACCCCTCCCTCACATTATTTATTCCCTTATCATAGCAAAAGTATCACGTTTTCAATTCGGTGAATTCATTAGTACTGAAATGATTATGTTTCAAAAATTTCCAACGTTTATTAGTAAACGAAAATGAAATTTGATATCACATTTTGATTATAATTAATGGTACTGTTTATTAAACGAATTTTTAAGAAAAAAAAAGCTTTGATATATTTATGTCTTTGAAGATACAATTTTCATTTATGAATATCATATTTGCTTTTCTTGACTCGAATGATTTTTACTAAGAGTGGAGCTTTAACCAGTGGTGGGTTGAGCCACTTCGAAGGCGGGAAGTAGGCGCAAAAGGGACGGAAGATCACGAGACGAAGTTTTTTTTATCTTCAGGTCCATCTCACCCGGGATTTCGGTTCGAGCGCCGTTCCGCGGAAAAGTCGGGTGTATTAAAATCGGTTATCTGATTACCCCGAGCCAAAACTAATCAAATTAGATTTACCACTTGAGGCAAGTTTTTTAATTAAAAATTAGAAAGTTGAGCTACTCGAACAATGTTTTATTGTTTGCGGAAACCGAACACGGTCGAAGGGAGGGTCGGCCGATCGCAATCTACAAGCTACAAATTTCATGAAAGCCATAATTTGTTTTAGAGAATTTAATGCAAAATACAAATCATCAAATCAGTTTTCGTATTAACGTTTCGTTATTCATAATTATACAATGATTAAATTCTTGACCTTACAACCACCATTAAAACGTTTCACACATTCAAAAGAACTTGGAATAAAATGACATTTCTTCAACCATTTCCAAACTTTAACAAAGTCAGCTTACCCCCCGACAGCAAGAAACATATATTTTCATTTCGTTTACTACTCCGAACCGCTATTTATTTCAAAACCATTTCCATGAAATCAAAGAAATAAAACCCACACACGAATGTACATACGTCCCGAACTAATCGATTCGATCCATCTTCGAGTTTGTAATATTTCAACGACGTCTGATTGTGGTTGCTTGTTCGATTTCGAGCGCTTATCGAAATTTTCCTTACCGCTTGCTCGGCGATTTCCGCGGCGGAGAAGCTCGTCGGTGTCTATTATCCGGGCGACTCGGGCATGCGCGTGAATCGCGGGCGCACGTGAAAGCACGTTATTAGAGATGCACCGTGTGAAATCCCTATTGATCTCGGTTGGAAAGAAGCTGTCAGGGATCGGATCCGCAGCCCCGGCGTCCCGAGCGGGGCCGGATTTCCGGCGGAAGTGACACACGCCGTTTTTCCGCGCCGCGCCGTTAGCTCGCGACGTGACGCGCCGTTACGTGGCGAGCCCGACGTTTCCCCGGTCCCTTAAGTGCTCGCTTATATTCACGCGCGTGTTACACCGCGAACATGTCACCTACATTATTGCCCGTCAGGATTTTCATTAGCTCCCGAGATGACAGTCGATTTGCCGAGCACTTTTCCCCGAGCACCGGTGCTCTCGTCCCCCCCCCCTCCCCTCTCCCCCCACAGTAATCTTCTTTTCGGAGTTTCTCGCTGTCTTATCTCCCTTCGCGATCACTGTCAAAGTGACGTGTGCTTTGTGCGCGCAATGTTCCGATCTTCGAAATAACGAGATAAAGGCTCGCCATCTTTAATTCATGAGCGAGCGAGAAAGGATGGGCTGCGACTCGGGGATCGAAGTATGCTCGTTCATTTGGAGGAAAAATGTTGATTAGTACTCGCGGAGAAAAAGATTCGGTCGGAAACACCACGTTTAGATTTTACGTTAGAAGTAAATTCCCGCGTAGATTGGAAACAATTGCAATTACAGTTTAGTTTTTATTTATTTATTTTTTGAAGACGTAATTTTACACCGAGAAAACGATGTCGTGCAATGTAGATTGTAAAATTTCTCGTGTGCTTATTGGTCGAAATAAAGCAATCGAGCAATGTCATTGGATGAAATTAGTTACGATGTGAAATCGTAAACGGTTTACTATATGAAATAGTGCACGTTACAATATGTGTTGTTGTGGTTACAATATGGTTTTCTCGCTCTCACAAAAAGGATGCATTGAGTGAAGAAAATTGTTCTTGGTTCAAGACAAAAGGTATCTTGATATTTCGCCAAGAATAAATCTTCTTGAGCCGAGAAAAGTTTCCTTGATCCAAGATACTAAGTGATGACGTCAAGAAAAAATGTCTTGATGGGATAAAATTATGCGGAGGAAGTTTGCAACGTTTATTTGCAACGAATTCCAAATTGCATAAATTTTCAATCAAAAAAGATACATTTCTAACGAAAAAAGTAAACGAAAAAATTAATTCTTTTATTTTATATCGCGCGGATATGAATTTAAGCTCTGATTTTGCTTGTCGATGGACGAAATGATATTTTATTAAAAATTCGTTGCAAATAAACGATGCAAACTTCTTGTGCATATAAAATTAGGTTTTAATCAAAGAAAATAGTAGCAAAACTTAGTGACTCTTGAACGAAGGTAAAGATTTTTGTGAGTGCAGTGTAGGGAGAAAGCTCAGTACGTAGATTAAGTACATGCCACGTGGTTGTCGCTCGATCCCGCGGGGTACCATATTCCGTTTGGAGTATTTGACACGAATTATTTGTCCGTCCGATCATCGAAGGATAAGGAATCGTGGATTGGCCAATAAGGCAATTATTAGTTTCGCTATTAATGACTTCGTTACGCAGATTACAAACGTATTATTCAGCGGTGTTCGACTGAAAAGGCGCCAGACGAAAAGTGGAAAATTCGGAAGGACGAGTTTCCGCGGCGTAACAAACTCGGATGGAAAAATTGATGGGACGTGCACGTAGCGCGCGTTACCGGATGAAACTTGAGATAGAAATTTATTTAGCGACATTTTAAGTGAAAAATATCAAGTACGTCTAGATTCGGCTGACAAGAACAGCCGGGATGACTGGATTCACGAGGTACGACTTGAAAGTGAACTACGTTCCCTGCGTAAAGCACGCTTCTTAACCTTTCCTTTCTCGGCGATAAATTTTTCAACAAGAGGAGAAGATATAACTGGCTGTTGGCACTTTTATCGTCAATTACTCCGCCGGTATGTTCTCCGCGAAATCACGGCGAATCACGTCAACGAAAAGTGACGTTTGTGTTGGAGATTGCACGTCGATCAAGGGCCGCGTATCGAAGGTGCGTCGTTAAAGTGCAGCGAAGTGACAAATAAATTGGGATTAACTCGCTCGAATCGGAGTAATCGAATGTTTAATTTCCAATAAGCGTGTAAATGTTTATCGGACCGAAATTTCCGCGCGATCAATTACAGTGCTGCGACCTTATTACATCTTTAATTAGTTGTCGGTGAAACATTCATTAGCGGGACGTAGTTATAATGTAACTTCGTCATGATTGCGATTAGGTGACACGTGTCGAATTATTTGCAAATAATTATTGTAACGAACTGCTGCGATGATTCCGTTGATCAGATTGCTTGAATCGAGATTAAATTGCAGACGAATAACGTGCTTAAAATTATGGCATCTTTAAAAATATGAATTATTGTCGAAATGATCGAGATAGATCGTTCGATAAAAATCTCCTGATTGTTAATTGTGAGTTATTTGATATGAAACTGGTATTTTTCGTTTTATGCCGATGTAACGTCGACGTCAATATTATTGGTTCAATCACTGACGGTTGGCAAACGGTCAGAAGTCAGAATTTCTGCATGGGCGTCCGATTTGTATTCAAATGCATTATTATCCCCCAGATTTTCATTGCCCGCAAACATTCGATTCGATTTCGGCCGATCGTGTTTCCGCGTACGCGGCTTCGAAAGAAGTATCCCGACACTTGGGTTTGAATATTGATTTTCGTCTGAACAATCAATTATAACAATCGTGGTGAAGTCGCTGTTGTCATTTTTACTTCTTTGTTTTTTCGTACTTGTTAAACGATCTCATTAAGACTATTATACTTCAAATGAGTGCTTTTCAAATGTTCCTGAAGTTTCCAACGTTTATTAGTAAACGAAAATTAAATCTGATCAAATTTTTACACCTACAAACGATGGTATATCTTATTGAATAATTTTACAAGAAAAATTAAAATGAACATATTTAACTTTCAGGACAATATTTCCAGTTCTAATTACAATATACGTTGTTAAATTATCTTAAAATAATTTCCGTTCACTAGTAAACGTTGGAAATTTCATCTACATCTTTTCAAAACGTCTAGTCAAAGTGACATTAAAACTTGTTGAAAACGAATAGACGAGACATCGAGCAATAGCTTTGAGTCGGTAAACATGTTATTGAAAAAAATATTAATAATTTAATATAGCAAAATCAGTAAACATACGATCTCAACATTTGATTAGCGTGTCACTCTTTTCTAATCAATTTTATATTATATTTTTGTTGAATTTATAATAAAAAACTATTCATATTTAATCAGAATTACGGGATTTGTCCAACGAGGGCAGCATGGACTAGATTTTTTCGGATGTCTGACCTTTACCTCGAAGGAAAGGAATAATTAATTCGTCTATCCATTTTCTATTGCGCGTTCAACAGCAGAATTTTAATTTCAGTTACTCGGTACTTTACTTCATTGTTTATTTCCATCCATTATCTTTGTTTTCTTCCCACCTTTTTCCGAGCCATTCCTCTTCCTGCGCCGTTTCTTCTTCTTGATCGCAACGGTCCAATTAGGACTTGGTAATTAAGCGGATTCGCGAGCGCGCTCGTGACCCGAAAAATGAATGCCGAGTTTCGAGTACAATTAATTACGTCATAACTTGATCGAGCGTCGGGGAAAGTACGGTATAAAAAGGCCGCGGCGTAAACCAGCGCGGTGACAGATGCCGGGGATTACCCCGCGGAGTTGGAAACAACTTTTCTAAGTTGCCGAACTTGGAATTACGTGAGCTGAGTCGCGATATTGAGGGATCGTCTGAGTGACCGAAAAGCCGGTGACGTCATGAATTGATCACGCGAGTGCGCGCCCGCGAAAGAAATGATAACTTTGACGCGAAAAGAATTTCCGGCCGAGGGTGCGAATTGAAAAGAAAGCGACTGGGGATTTCGAAAAAGCGCTTTTAATTCACTCAGTTTTTATCCCGGTGACTTCGAAATTCGGCAACTCCATCAATTTGCGTTTATAATTGAATCGATTGATCGTATACCGATTAAACTTACTTCGGTAATCGAATCACTGTACCGAACTTAGAAATTCGAACATGCACAATCAATTGGCAAGTTTTATGATTTCTCATGAACTTCCGCTAAATTACTATACACCATCTATAAATCGACCGATACAATGTAAAACACCGATATTGATATTTAACTTAGACGATCATCTCAGGCAATCGAACGAGTCAACAAACTTCCATAACGAGCCAGATATCCATCACTGTATTAACATACTTGCGGAACCAGCTGCGCTTCGCATACAAAGAAATTCAATTAGTTATCTCCTTAAACAAACAATCACATAACTATCAATTAATTAACAAACTGCAAAGCAACCGAACTTACTAGACTAGCGTAACTTTCGGCGAATTAACACTCGGGGCGAGAACGCGGATTGGAGAACGGTCGAACAAGGGGGAGGGGGTTGAAAAGAACGTTACAAAAACGTCGAAGCGCGGAGAAGGCACTTCTCACGTATCCAACGTTATTTGTTCAACGAGCGAAACCTTATTACACGTTATGAATAATTAATTACCGTAATGCATCGATCAAGTCGTTTATCCTCTCTATCTAGTTCGTGATTAGAATCACAGGCGTTAGTTACAATAATTAGCATAAACCTACAACATATTGGCAGCGCACGAATTGCTATTTATTTGAGCTTCGACGGGTTCGCAGAAGGGGGGGGGGGGGGTCACGAGGACTGCGGTAGAAATTGTTTCAGCCAGTTTGGAACCGTCTTACCGCAAGTTATACTGCGGCGCGTTGGCCAGTGCCTCTGTTATCGAGAGCCTATCAATTATAAACCTGTAATTATCAGCATATTTAAGCCAGGCAATAACCAGCAACTTGTCCACCGACAACGACGCTTTGCCAATTGCCCGTTAGGACTTTATCGAAATTATTCCAATTACAAGTTCGCGAAATGCCGTTGTTATTCAAAGACATCCATTGTTAGCGACGAATGATACCCTTGAGCTTGGGCCAAGATTTTACGTTTCGGGTGAAATGTGGTTGGTGCGGAATCGAGACGTTTAATGTACAAGGCTGGTGCATTCTTCTGGTTTGTCGTTTGAAAAACGCGTAATGACGTCACGATAGATGATAGAATTTGTCGGGGTTTTATGCTTCGCGACTAGATTTCCGAGAGCATTTTCAAGCCGAAATATGATTTACGTTCGGTCTTATGACGCGGATCCATTTCCGAGGGGAACAAAATTTTGTGTGTGTGTTTGGAGAGAGTTCATATTTATTTCACCATGGAAACATCTTTGGCGAATACTGAAAACGTTATAAATACACTTTAAATCCAAGTGTCTCATTTTGAGACATTTTTCACGTTTGAGACACCAAAAGTGTCTCACAATGAGATACTTGATTGTATAGTGAAAAAAAACAACTGGAAAAGACGTAATAATTTATAAAATCCACCGTAACTTTCAAATTATTGATTGAATTGTATAATCGGTGTATTTTGAGATTGCAAAATTTTAATCAGTCGCATTGACAACGGATGCGTGTTTTGAACGCTGCAGATCCTTGTCGAATCATTGTCTTCTTTAATCTATCGTCAGATTGCAATGGATATTGTCGGCAGTATCCCCAGAGTTAAGAAACCTGCACCGTATTGGAATTCTTACGATGAAAATTAACTTACCGGTTAGTTTCGTATTCCGTGGCATTAGCCTCGCTCGAAACTATTAAAGGTCGTGCTCCTTACAGAGCAGCAGCGAAATGTAACTTGCTGTGGCTTGCGGGAAAGAATCGTCCGATACAGGTAACTCGATTGTAACTTGGTAACGCGATTTCCGAAGGCTGAAATTACTTTGCGGTCAACAGCGATCTTCAAAACTATCTAAATTGGGCTGATTCCGACTACTCTTGGGGCCATTCGACAATTTACTTTTTGGTGATTGCGTTTGTATACAAAGAACAAGTTTCCATAAAAAATTAACAAAGATATTTAAGTAATTAATTTGTTTTATTATTAACAAAATTACATTGAATAACAAAATTTCGAAGTTGTCGATATCTCTCGATTGGTTCGATGACGAGAACAATTGGCGGTATTGTTGCGCAAAGCCCGGGAGCGAAATAAAAGTGTCGTCGCTGGCGCGGCCGCCGCACATCGATTAACTCGAACGATTTTTTTGCTCCTATCATTTTAGGCGGGACGCGTCGTTCGACGCAAAATTGGCCTAATTATATCGAGTCACGCGCAGCGGCCAAGAGCAACGGCGAAGAGGCTCGCGGTCAGTTTTTTTCGAAACGATGAACGTCCCAACGAACGGAGGTAGAAAACGGCTGATCCGGGAATACCCGGGATGTATTTTTCGAGCGTTTTCTCGCAAGTTAAAATTTGAGTGAGATGCAATTTCGACGATCTTTGAAATAAATATTTCAATGCACGAGAACTCGGCAACGTTGGAAATTCAACGAATCCGGAGTGAGAAAAAATTTATGTAATTGCACATGTTTACTGAAAGAAGGTATGTTTTAATTACATGTTGAAGTAACTCATTTTTTTAGTAACTGGTAAAATCTTTGTATCTTGTATTTTCTATTAAAAAAACATTTTAAAGGCAAAAACAACTTATGCATTTAGATAAAATTTTCCTAAGTTCGTATTCGTTGAATCGTTAACGCCGCCAACTTTTTCATTTCAGCGCATATTCATGTTTGATGTAAATGAATCTATTTGATCCAGTAGTACAACGTGTTTCTTTATGCAAACAGTTTTCTCTCGGCAAAGCATTTTTTCTCGATAAAAGTCAATCAAAGGATGTAGATAAATACAAAGTATTGACAAGAAAATAAACACTTTAATTTAAATATACGCTATTTTTTTCTAAATCGAAAGTGGAATTGAAATAATTATGTATTGTTACATTAAATTCGTTTAACATGTCTAAAATGATGAAATATTGCAACGTTATTTACTGAAGGTTAACAAATTACAATTCCATCAGTGTAAGTAAAAATAAAGAATTTCAATATGAGTCATTTTTACCATGTGATAACAATGGACTTCGAAAAAAAATAAAATAAACAATATAGATAGAATAATACATGAATAATACGGGAATTCGTTTTACACCGGCTATTTTCGGACATCGGCCGATCTTTATTATTTGTTTTATCGAAAAACCGGGTAGTTTTCCCGAGCGCGCACGATGAGAGCCATATTAGGAAGTTGGTAATCGAGTTAGAAGCATCGGACAATTCTTTCCCGCAGGTAACGGCGTGTCGCGTCACTTACGACGTAAGTAAGTTCACTTGCGATAGTTCGGAGCGACGTCTCTACGTTGTCGTATGATAGCGACAAATTAGCCTGCGAATTTCGATCCGAAAAGGTATTAAATTGTCCGTTGATACGCTCGCCAAAGACTTTTCCCAACGGTTTAACGACCGTTGCAGCAAACTCGAAAACTTTTTATTTTTCATTACGTTCGACGATCCACCTGGTAAAAATTAACTTACATTACTATTTCATTCATTTCAATGGACCTCTAAAACAAATATATGTACTTTGAGAAAAGAAAGAAAAACGAGAAGAACAAATGTACAGAAAGTTTGCTATGTTTATTTTCAACGGATTCCAAAATCAATAAATTTTCAACCAAAAAAGATATGCTTCTAACGAAGAAAGTAAACGAATAAATTAATTATTGCATTTTATATCGCGCTGATATAAATTTAAGTTCTCATTTTGATTGTCGATTGACGAAATAATATTTTATTAAAAATTCGTTGCCAATAAACGTTGCAGACTTCTGGCACATAAGAAAAAATGCTCCTCATTTTTGTGTGTTGTTGCTTTTACTTTCTTTTATTACTCTCTTTTTATCATTATTTAACCAACGCTTATTCAGCTAATCAACATTTCATGGGCTTCTTAAAACATTAACAATATCGGCGCAAAATTAATCAGTTATTAAATTACCACACGGATATTCATAAAGAAGACCGTTCATTCGGAGAAACATTAAATTCTAAAGGTACACGGAGAAAAATGAATGGTAAAAATTACTAGCTTGTTAGTACAATGTAGACACACTTTACCCAAAGAAGAAAAGTACTATTTCATTCTAATAAAATTTTTTCAGATTGTGGGTCATAATTGTAAACACGTCACGATTTTCAGACAGAATGTGCTGATAATTTGTTTATATTGAAAACTATGTCCACGGTTGCCATTAAAGTTAGTAATTTTTTATGAATGTCAAGTTTTCCACGTGGAAATATCCACACGATATAAAATTTGGAAAAAATTAAATAGAAAATGTAAAGTAAAAGTATGTGTTTAAAATCCGCTTGACGAATATCTATATATTTCAAATTTATTATTAAAATATACCTCAAATTTGTTCAATTATTTCAAAAGTTCTAATCATCTGAATATTTCCACGTGGAAAACTTCACATTCATTGATTTTGTAATATCATTTTTCTCGGTGTAGATTCATTTTTGTCAAGAATAACTTATCAGCACGTTGCGCAGTGCATTTGCAAAACAAAATTAGAACCAATGATAGAAGACAAAAGAGCGGATATGAATGAAACAACGAATAAACGGAACGGGAGTAAAAAGGCGAGCGAAAAAGGTGCCACGGCGAACATCTGTAGCGGAGTTATTAAAACGAGCGTGCAAAGGCGCCAAAAGTTAAACGCCCGTGGCGGCAGTTCTTTCGGCGTTATTTCCGAGTTTGCGACAACGGGGCACACGTCGCCGGACAATAAGCCGCAGGGAAAAAGGGGCTCGTGGCGAAAAGTGGCCAAGGGACGGAATTCTTCCGGCGGAAAGTTGCCGGAGTCGGACGTCAAGGAGCGGCGCCGCGCGCACCGAAAGCAAACGAAAAAAAAAAAGAAAAAAAAGAGAAAGAAAAAGAGGGAGGGGAGAAGTACAAAAGGTAGAAAAAAGGTAGGATTAAAGAAACGGGGGCTGACGACGCGGTCGCATTTGACGAGAAGAATGCGTCAAAGAAATATTGCATGCAGTTGAGCCTCCGGTCGCTACGTTGAATATTAAATTGTTCGGGAGTTGTCTGGACGTCTTTCCGCGACGGCGCACGCGGATGTACAAACAAAGTTTTTAATAAATAGTTGCGCGAAGGGAACGCCCAAGTTTGTGGCCGGTTTTTGGCTCGAGTGCGACGCAAAGGACGCGATTATCGTCTTCGCGTCTTTGGATTAAGATTTTTCAGAGTAGTAGCAAAAGTGACTTTTGCAAAATCGAATAATTTTGATTCTTATTCGTGATTGTATTTACTAGCAAATAATAGGATTACGTGGAAGCGATAAATGGAACGTGGTAGTATTGTCGCGGCAATAAAATTGTATAAAAATATAGTAAAAAGTTCTATTGACAAAAAGGGAGCGGAATAAAAATCGTTTAGAAGTACTTTTTTTTTGTTTCGCTCGGAAATCCTCGAGCAAAAAAGCCGTGAAAAATGCGATCGAAAAATTACCGACAAAACCGATTAAGCGGGAATCCGAAATATACGTGTCACGTCAACGCGATTACAACCGACGCTCGGCGACTATTAAAACTTTCAAAAAGTTCGCCTACATTTTGATGCGCGTTGAAATTTTATCGCCCAAGTTCGCGAGCGCCGATCGGTCCCCTTTTTACGTAGCGCCATTTTCATGCGTAATATCGTAAAACGGCTCGCTTTCAGCGGAAACTAATATTTATTACCGTTTCCCGCGTTATTCGAAAGTACTCTTTGCAAGCATGCAATTTATACCATGACAGCAGTGAGTAAAATGTTGACCTCACAAATGGTCAACTTAATGAAAGATAACGTTCGGGGGAAAGTCGCTTCCCGAGTAAAAAAAGTTTAGGACTCAATTTGATCAAATGCGACCAACCAAAAATCGGAATGGAAATGATCAAAACTAATTGGTTTCAGATCAAACAAGAAAAAAATTTGATCCATTAATGACGAATGAAATTTATTGATTAATGAATCCAATTTTATTCACAATTAATGATTTAGATTTTATCCTATTTTGATCTGAAACGAATCAATTTTGATAACTTCCATTCCGATTTTTAGTTGGTCACATTTTATCAAATTAAGATTGTTTTTACTCAAACGTCAAACCAAAAACTTGATAGAGATTAATTAATCGATCGATCGATCAATCTCCTTTCTTTATCTCAATTTATTTATTTTTATACGTAACATCTTTTAACATATTTCAAACACACACTCGCTTCCTTCGATATCTGAAAATAATGTCTAATCTGATTTTATTCGTCGGCACGAAGCCCGCGTCTAAGATCGACGAGTCGCCGCGAAATCCCCATTCGTTCGGCACCGTCGTTGATATATTCCGTTTAATTAAAATTCAAAACAATGCTAAGTCGGTGAACGCGACTTGGCCGTGAGCCATAAATCCGGCGTAATCCAATTACACAAAATTATGTCGAAAAGCCGAGCATCTGACAAATTTATGAAGTGATCATATTGAACTTTTCGCCGGCGTATACGCGCGGGTTTATCTGCCCGGGCAGATATCGTGACAACGGTGTTTAACGCGACGCGCGCAAACTGGCCAACTCGTAAAGACTAATTTATTGGCGCCATTCGAAACTTGGGGCAAATTTAATATATAATCGTAAATTTCCAAAGTCGCGCGCAAGATTATGCGGCACGCGAAATTTCTATGTTAATAACGTCGCGTGCGCTTCATTATACATTCAAATTAGCGCTTAAATGATGAAGACCATTCGTTAATTATTTCCTACGCTCGCCACCGAATTTCGCCATTATTTTTCAATTCGCTTATCAATTGCGTTGCCAATTGTCTTTTCAAACCTACGATTATTTTTCACTTTCACTGTTTTTCGTTTCACTTTTTAACAATTTTTCCAAACACGGCGACAATGTTTTACGTTTCAGTGAACCGTTGCTCGAAACGCTGGTCTAAAATACACCATCGATCCATTCTTAACTTCGCCATCGTTAAGGAATATCTAATTAATAAACTGATTACGCAATTATGTTTAACGTCAAGGAGGTAACTCGATTTGCGAGATCACGATTCATTTGATCAAATAACGCCGCGATTTGTGACGAAACGAGTCTGCACGTGTTTAATGCAATCAGTTTACCTTGGCGTTGTTGTTACTCGCCGAGTTTTTACGCCGAACAATTCACGCTGTAATCGTAGCTTTAATCGTTACTACTGCGATTTATTGTTGCATTATCAGGCGCCTGGCACCGTATTACCGAATAATAATTAGACAGATGGATAATTGGATTAATTTCCAATTAATACGTAATCAGACATTAGTTAGATTTATTCTCGAATCAAAGAGAAATCGTTATTGCCTATCAAACGTTTGAGCCGACAAATATCGCTTGTTTGGAAAAACAAGGTAACTGCACTTTTAATGTTTGTGTAATATTCATGTACTAAAATTTGAAATTAAGTTTTTAATTTACTGAACTATTTTGGATTTGGCTCTCGCATGATATATTCATACGACGAATAAATTTTAATGATATACTGATCATGTAATAACATTTAATAATATGCTTTTGTGTGTTTAAAAAATTAACGAGTTATTAATATTAAGTATAATAAGCATATATAATCACGTTACAAAACATTATCGGTAATCATCATTTTTTATGTAATATCATGAATATTATGTTCCTTCGTGAATACAAAATTTTTACACAACAGAACCGCGTTGAACAACCCCTACGAAATTTTATTTTCTTAAAAACGGTGAAATGTTGGGCCGAGATAATTGATAATAAAAGGTTTTACTTATGGTGAAAAAAAGTAAAAACAAACGCGAATAGAGGTTCGAAAGGTAGACCGTGCAAAAGTATTTCAACATAATAAATATTTATAGCCGAATCGAAGAGTTATTTATATTTAATTCAAATGCGAGGCTCGCATTTATTGCACGCAAATAAATCCAGGCAAATAAATCACACGCCTGCATATAGCTAAATAAATATTTATTCAATTTGAATACATTTTTACAGCGTGTTACTTTATATTTGAACACAATGCACGGCGAGGAAGAATGCGCGACCGCGGGTGAAAAAGTGCGAGGCCATTGATCCCTACTTTTCAAGAACGGTACGCGCGGAAATTCAACGTCGTCGGATCTTGGAAATCGATATTTTCATTTCTCTTCGATTAAAAACAATCGCTTCTTGGTGTTTCAGCTCGACGTTTTCATTCACATTCTCTATTCTTCGATTCGAATTTTCCACTTTTGTTACCGTTTTACCAACCAGACGTTGTTATTGCATCTTGCGATATTTCGTTGTGTTTGCACTGTGTAACGAACGCGCTGGCTACGCAAAATGCAATCCGCAAAATTTCACATTCGGACGGCGTTCTTCCTCTTTTCATTCAAACTAACGCATCGATCACTTTTAATTGCGTTTTCCAACATAGCTTGTTCGAAGAATCATTGTTACCGATTGTCGTCGTTAAATTTTGTACTTTTATTAGAGATTCCGCGCTTGTGACATTTTTTTGCAACGACATACTTCAATTTCAAAATAATCAATTTTAAAAACTTAAATTCACTTATCAAACCACTTTTACGCACAGAAAATACAGTCTAGTTGGAATAATAAGAAATTAGTTGAATCGACTACACAGAGAGCAATGTTTTACACAATGGTGCACACAAAACATCTCAATTTTCTGGGTTTTCTCATCGTCACAATAAAATTAACTTGCAATGATGAAACGATTCACGAAATTAAAGTGTTTTTGTTTAATGGATACAAAAATATTTCTTTACACTTATTCGCGTTTCTTTTTCGATACTCAAACATCATATTTTCCATTTCTCCCTAATTTCAAAATGTCACATCGATCCGGAGAAGACTAAAATTATCGTGGAATTAAAGCCAGACCAACGGACAAAAAGCGACGTCTCCTTCAACGAACCGACCGCATTTCAATTCCGTCGCTATTATCTCCGATCGACGATTTCCAGTCGACCTTATCATCGCCTGTCGTTATCTTTAATTCACGTTCCTCGGTCGCGCGCAAAAAAGGACGGCAGTGCGGGCGTCGCGCGCCGCAAGACGAGCGTTTCGCCCGTGTTTTTCCGTGACAAGAGCGACGAGACGTTCGGTCGATTGACTTTGAAATGCCGGGGTCGAATCGATGAATTTGCCTGGCAGCGGTTGAAATGAGCAGCAAACAGGTGAAGAATGGCCGCGCGAAATCTACGAAATTCCTAACGAGCGGCCAATCGCCGGCGCTATTGTCTTCGAAGGGACAAACAAAGCCGAGGGGAGACCTCGAGTGGTCTAGACTCGTGACCCCTGTCACTCTCGACGTTTATTCTTCTTTCCCCGGCGTGCCTTCGTTTCAATTAAAAATAACGACATTGATGGCATCGCAGATATAGCCGCCGGACCTGTTTTGCGCCTGCGTATACAGCTACAGCTATTGCATTCCTTAGTAAAACTTGTAATATGGTTAGCATATGATCCTGACTTGGGAAACAAATTTCAGGACTTTCATACGGAATTGAACCTAGTCCCTCCTCCTACTACTGGCATTCGAATAACAGTTACCTCACCAACTGATGGTACGTATTCATATTCATGGTTATTATATAGTATCTTATTAATTAATATTATTGAGATTGATTATTGATTTTAATTATTATTAATTATCAATACCTGAACAGTATTGTACCTCCATACCATAATCAGGTAACCCGATCATGGCCACGTTAGGCCCTGATGTGACATTGAATACAATTTCGCGCACTTGGTAACGTTCTAAATCGACAAAATAATGGACGTGGAAAACCATTTTTCGTCCATTTGAATTGAAAGCGGCGACCGGTCCCTTCGTCCGACGGAAGTTCGCACCGTTATTCCTTCCCCTCGTCGGCCGTATCGCAGTCATTTGTCATTAACGCGCCGGTCGATAAACAAGCCGACGTAATAATCCGATAAATTATTATTCGCTTGCCCGGCAACACTCTTCGTCGCAATCGTCAGCGAGAAAAACAGACGCGCATTTGCGAGCGATAATCCACCGCAACCAATCCCTCGCGGCCTTATCGGCTTTCCAGTCAAACACGTTTAATATCGAGATGACACTTCCCGGCGAAAGTCATACAATTAACGGCGTTAACTATCCATCGAACAACCAGACCTCTGCGTCGCTGAAAAATCACGGCGATACTTTATCTGCGAAACACTCACAAAAACGTACCAAAAAATTTTACTGTTCAAACGGTATTTGAGATGTATTAAGCATAAAAAGGGTAGCATTTAGTGCAGTGGCAGAAAAATGTTTAGCTCTACCAACTATGTTAAATAGTTGTTAAAAATTGTTAAATAAACTACACATTTTGCTTAGAGCAGCTAAATTGTACTTTAATTAACAATCTGTTAATTAAACGAACAATTTACGTAATTGGCTCAACTATGGAATATGATTGGCCGTATTTAACTATGAATATAGTTGAGCCAACTATATGCTGATTGCGCACGCCATCATTTTTCTCAGTGTGTGCAAGCTCTAATTTTTAACAATAAAATGTAGCGTTACACACTAAATGCTACCCTTTTTATGCTTAATACATCTCAAATACTGTTTTAACAGTAAAATTTAAAGGTACGTTTTTCTGAGCGCAATGAAAAAGGCTCGATGTACGGCTTTTAATGCGATCGCGAGGTGGGGGGCGAGCGTTCGAATCTCACCCCGGACCGAGTCGAACCCTCAGCTCGGCGCGCGAAAACGAAACGACCGAGACACTTCGCCGATGAATCCACGGCCCGCCGGCGATTAATGCCGGCATTATGCGCGCATTATTCCCTGTTAGCGCGTTTAGTTGCATGCTTAATTAACCTGCAATTGTTTTCGTTCGGACTTGCAAGGCTTTGATGCAGCAGCGAGTTGCATTTTTTTTTTTTTTCGATGTGCTTTGTTCTTTTTTGTTTTTTAATTGCAGACTTGCGTCTAATTGGTAGGTAAATTTTAAGCTGATCTATATAGTGTGGCCCACCGGAATAAATTACTTTGAAAATATGGATGGGATTAGCACTAGAAAGCCCTAGAAAAATACAACAGTTATAATATAGTTAAAAATACAATAGTTTACCTGTTTTTTTTTTATTTTTTGTAAAGTAAATTTTTTTCTTGCTTCAAAAACAGGTGTCTTGTTTTGAGACTTTTTGGTAAACGCTTTCTAAATGACACGAGAAATGAAGTTAAAGAAATTGAAGTTAGGAAAATTATTTTAATAGTCATTTGAAGGATGTTGTAACGTGATTTATTATAGTAAAATGATTGTTTTCGTTTTTGTTTCACTTAGAAAGAGTGATTCAAATTTCTTGTTTTGTTACGAACATTTTTCATTATAAAAATATCTATTCGGCTAGTCTCGTTTGCCACGACCTGGATGTTTCTCGGAGAAACGGTTTTAAAGTGAAGTTGTATCTACTCCAACTTCTTTACAAACTGACGTATCGAGTAAAATGTTTTCGTTTTAACGTTTCAATTGTTTGCCAAGTAAAATTTCTGCGACACATCGAATAAGATAAAAAAATAAAAAAAAGTAAAATGAAATCACGAAGAGCCGTCGTTGCGAATAATTATTTAATAAAGATGTAAATCGTTATTGACAGTTTTCAAAATTGCGTCGGAAGTGATTCGAATTTTCATCTGAAACGCGGCAACGTGAATGAAAAATAAATGAAAATCACGGCTCGAAAAAGCGCCGACGGAAGACGCAAAAAGTTTCGCGCTTCATTTGCGTGTGTAATTGGAACGCGAGCGTTTATTAAATTGCGATAAAAAAATAGGCGCGATGGGGCATTTCGTTCGGGCGGCGATTCATAAATCGCCCCCCCCCCCCCACCCCACCCTCTCCCTCCTCCTCCTTTTTCTATCTCTTTTTTCTCTTCCTCTCTTTTCTTCTCCCTTTCCTCCTCTCCTTTTTCTTTCTTTCCCTTTCTTCTCTTCTCTTTCTTTTTCTTGCTGGCCTAATTGATTGGTTAATACGAATTCGCGTATACACAAATAAACGATTTTGTGACAAGTTTAAAAAATTTTTAACGTCATATGTGCTGCAGTCTGCCATA
>JABFOV010000926.1:0-30002 GCA_022817685.1 Aradophagus sp. ZL-2020
ATTTTCTACCACGTACAACCAAAAACAAAAAAAAAAAAAAAAAAAAAAAAAACAAAAAAACAAAAAAAAATACCATGTCTTCTTTTAGGAAACCAACACTCCCCCCCCCCGGCCGCGCGCCGGTCGGCGGGCCCGCCCCCCGCCCCCCGCCGCCTCGCCCCGCGGCGCGGGCGCACACCGGCTCCCCGTCCGCCGGCTCGTCCGGCTCGGTCGCCGGCGCTCCCCGCACCCCCCCGTCCTGCCCCCCGACACCCCCGCCGCGCCACAACCAACGCCGTCCGAAGCGTTCCCCGACGCCCGAAACTTGGCTCCTTGCACCTCGGTAATGCTCCAACGATCCGCAGTCTCGGACTTCTTCTTTCCACTTTTTTCTCTTCGTTCGATGAATATCGAGTTTTATTATATACGTTTTTTTGGTAGAAATGTAACGCAAGTACGAGACGTGTCACGATATATATTTTAGTATTTCGTATGGTTTTATGTGTAATGTGTATCACACATGAAAATGTAATTTTTTTTGGATAGAGTGTGGTTGTTGTATTACATTGTTGTTATGATTTTATGTAGGCATAGGAAGTTTTTTTTTCTAGAAATTTTTATTGTTGATTGTAAAAAGGGATTAGATATATAGATAGAGTACATTTTTTATATTCAACTTCGTTTATAATTTTGTGTAATATACATTATATGTAAAAATAGATACAGTTTCATGAATGTAGTAAGATTTTTCGTTTGCATTTCTGTTTAAACGTTTAAGGATAAAACTGTATTTATTGAAACTTTCAAATTTCAGTGCTTGTTTTTCTAAATTTTGTTTTTACAATAAATTCAATCTCGTTATTGAAATTTAATATCGATAATTATATTTTTTATTTTGGTCCTAAAGTGAAATTAAAAAACATGATCAGCAGCGGATTGAGAAACTGACAAAATAAAAACAAAAGATTGTAAACAATGAAGTTGGAAAAAGTCAAAAAGTAAACAGAGTTCTTGCGATTTTTCTCTTTTCACTTCATTGTTTACAATTTCTTGTGCTCTATTATGGTTTAATACGCAACAATATTTTACTCTATAATTGAAATATTTTTTAACTTGAGGTAGATGTATTATTTGTTTCTCTTCTTTAATTAAAGTAATCAGCCATTATTACAGCTGCTTCTACATAATTTTTAGCAAAAATGTAATTGTTAGCACAGTAACAAAGACGATCATAATAATTGGTGTAATCACTTTACATTTTGTATTGTTTTTCACTACATTTAAATTTGTAATGTAATATTTTACTTACAAACGAAAATTTAATTGATATTGCAACAACTTTTTAATTAATCTGTAAGCCTGTATTTTAAAATTTCATTTAACATAAGCAAGTAAATTTCACTTCGATTACTTCTAATTTAATTGCTATATTAACTTTCAAAAAAATATCAATCTACTTGTACACAATTTATATCATCTTCTAATAAAATGTTGACATGTTACATAACTCCGTTAAACTCGTTCATTCGCTCTTAATGTTAAATAGGCACAACTTGATTTAAAATTAAATTTCATGTTTTCCTGAAGTTTCAGTTACACGTTTTTGTTTAATCATGTTAACAGATTCTGTAACAGTCTAGTAAAGACATTTTTAGAAGTATATTGTAACTAGCCAATAATAACACCTGATATTCAAATAATACTTTGGAACGTAGATAAATTCATGGCTGATTACATTGACAAAGTAAATTATGCACTGGATTGATAACTTCAATTTTTTGTCCTTCCTCATTATAGTACGTTGATTTTAATTTCTTTTTTGTAACTCAAACTTTTTACTGAGTAAGCTAAAACGAAAATAACTTTGCTCCATCACCTTTGAGCATAGAAAATGATTTTCTAATTTATTAACAAAATTCAAAGGTCTTATTCACAATGTAACTTTTTAATTCCCACTTATTTAATCGAGAAAACATTTTCAGACAAGATGCAAGAGGATCTTTGTCCAACAGCTTGACCAAAAGGCAGAGACATGGATCTTGGTCTGGACGAAGTTGTGTTCGACAATCATTTGAACGTTCGCCATCGCTGCCGACTTTACTGACACAGTGGACCTGCATTCGTTGCTTGCTGGAGAACAGCTGCTCCGCATCTCCGATTTGCACGGCTTGTGGTGCCAGTGCCTCCATATCGCAAATCCATGCTGGACAAGTTGGGGCCAGGCGGTGCAAAAGGCTTAACATTTCCAAGTTCAATAGTTTTAAATCACAAGCCAAAGTAGATTGGGTCACAAAAGTGACTACAGGATTGGTTACGCGGATCTTAGAAACGAGTACTAATAGCGTGGAAATCTCAAAAGAGGACGACAAAATTAAAATAAGGGGTAAACGAGTTGTACAAAGAATTTGAATTACATACAAATGTGTAAAAACTGAAAATACGTTTGAGCCAGTTTTTGATTAGTTTACTAACTTCATTTTTATGAAGATAATAACGAAAAGATTCAAGATATATTATAATGATTTTGTCTTATAAATATTTTATACAGGAAATAGATTTGTCTTGCCAAAAGTTCACAATTGTTTCATTAATCAAATTTTTACAGGCATGGCCCAATTAACTGGAATAAGTCGCAGTGAACGCAGCCGACCAAATCGCGAGGACTGGACTCTACCACCAGTTGAGTCATTGAACCTCTCCACAATGTCATATGTAGACAACATAGAATCGTCGCAGAGGTCGCCAAAACGACACAGTCCATCAATGTACGAGCGGGTGAAATCCAAGGTCAGCCGCTCGTTGTCTAATGGTTCAGTTGTACAAAAGTTGTCGGAACGTGCACTCCAGCGGCCAACAAGTTTGATGGTATCAGAAGCTCATCGTAGCGAAGTCACTTGGAGCTGCGATAATTGCACTCTGGACAATGTACCTGGGTTGGAACATTGTGAGGCATGTGGCGCACCACGCAGTCCTGTGCCATGTAGTGGTGTAGTCATCAGTGTTCCGGCTTGGGAACCCAAGGCCCTGACCGCTGCAGGGCCATTATCGTACAGACGGTCCTACTCTGATATCGAGTCAGTCACGAATATCATTCAGCGGAAAGTCAATCGTAGGAGTTTAAACGACGACGAGCCACCTGCCGTTCCACCACATTCGGCTGAGTTCAATTCCAAACCAAAATATTCGTATATCGGTAAGATCGACTTAATTTTTAATTTACATTTTCTTATTGATTATCACTCAGTTCAGTGAAAGATAAAGATACAATATACAATTAAAGTGACTAAATTATTTAAATTATTACTTTTATTCAATGTACTTTACTTATTTCTTCTACAATGGCAGTAAACGATATAGATTATTACTAGAAATGAATTTAAATTTATTAAGTAGAAAAAACTTTATAATTAGCCAAATACTGTGTTATAGAATAAACGAGGCCATTTGAATCATAAATACTTTAGGTTATTCTAATAAGCAAAAAGTAAATATTGAATCAAACTAGTTACGATATGATGATGACAAAACAAACTTATCTACATTTCAACGTGAATATTTATACATGATTTCTGCAGAAATATTACTACATGGTAATTCACTAAGTTTACTTTTTTGTTTAGGTATCACTGATCCTGATATTCCGCCGCCGTTGCCAAAAAAACAAAGCAACAAACAAGGTTTAACAGTGTCTAGAGCATACAGTGAATCGCCTAGTCCTATAAATGACGGGGAAATGAGTCCTTTGAAACGAATGTGGACATGTCGACAGTGTTCGTATGCTTACAACCCACTTTGGTCGAGCGGTTGTGACATTTGCGGCTCTTCTCAGTCACCACCATCACTAACCCAGCCCAGCTTAATAACAGTTACCAAAGACTATCGGAATCACATTCACTCGCCCATCGTTGTTTCCAAAGACAGTGTGCGCTATATTCCTCAAAAGGTGAATCTTATAATTTACAATAACATGAAAGATATTTTTATGCCACTTTAAACAATATTGATACGGATAATTTAACATTTTCTGTGGACATATATTTATTAACATTTAATTTATTAAATAATTTTAAAAAAATTAGGAATATGCTTACACACATTTTCCAAACCTTAATACTATAATTACTTTTCCAATGAACTAAGGAATGAAATGTTATACACTGATTAAAATGTGTTACAATAATTATTAACTTTTCTGAGAAAGTTAGGATACAGATGTTTACAGTTGAAAAATTGTTATTTAATTTATTTATTACTCTCATCTCTATGATTTTTAATTTTTAATTACAATTTTTCCATCCGATGCGCGCGCATTTGCTATCACGCGACTGACTTTAGATAGAGCTTTTGCTTTTTAATAATGGAGGATGAAAGAATGGTAGATGGATGGTAAGATGGATCATATCACATTTTAAACTGAAATTAAATGTATTTAGAGTGCTACGTTGGCGACCGCTGAGTCCGACTTAGACGATCAAGCAGAACCATCTGGCGGATGGACTTGTCGAAAATGCACGTTGCTGAATGCAAGTGCACGTGCCACATGTGAGGCCTGTGGTGGTTCCAAACTTCGAAGTATCATGCACCTAGAAGATCCAACGTTGCGAAAAGGCGAGTGCTGGGTTTGCCCGTCTTGCACTCTTCGTAACCCTTTAACGGTGCAGAATTGCAATGCGTGCAAAGCTGTTGCAGATTTTCCAGAAACTCAAAGATTTTTTGGACAACGAATACCGAGTCCACGGTCCCCTTGCTCGACTTCATTACATCCGAAAGTGGTGACGCCAAGACACCGCAATTCTGTGAGGAGAAATCACTCAAATTTAGGCGACCGGCGATATTCTAAGAGCAAAGATTCTACTCAAGTTCGGGTACTTAAATTAAATAATATGCTACAATGATATGCTTTGCATATTCATTATCTAGTGTATAATAACTTTTATTCATTGCATAGAAATATATTAATAATTGTATTTTCAGTGGCAATGTAAGTTGTGTACGTATGAAAACAAAAGTACTAATGGCATATGCGAGATGTGTCAAAGTTCGAAAAGTTTGTCCCAAACACCTGGCAATCGACCTCGGTTTACTGAGATGAACAGTACAACTTTGAGGATACAAAGGCAGGAGAGTGTCGTTATGGAAAATTTGCGTCAACTGGAGGAGAGAGAAGCTTTAGAAAAATGGGAAAGAATAGTCAGATATTGTAAAGAAGTATGTATACTCATTAAAGGAAAACGTCATTTTCCCTGTGAAATATAGTAAAGTAAAAGAATAAAAGTATTAACGAAAGTATGTTTTGTTTAAAATTAAATATCAATCTTTTTAACATTGGATTTTTGATAACTTAGCGCTATCGATTGACTTTTAAAGTATAAATTAAAGTTGATACGTTGACTTTTTTATTTGAAATCTAATTATTTCAATTACAGACAAACGAACCATTCGTTGATGACTCATTTCCGCCAGCGCCGAAATCATTGTACTACAATCCAAATGAAACTAAAGATAATCACGTGGTCCAGTGGCGTCGACCACATCAAATAAACGTTGACTCAAGCGTTGATTCAAAACTGCCGTGGGCCGTATTTCGAACGCCGCTGCCTTCAGATATCTCCCAAGGTGTGCTAGGAAATTGCTGGCTCTTATCGGCTCTGGCCGTCTTAGCTGAGAGTGACGAACTAGTCAGGAGGGTGCTTGTTATGAGGGAAACCTGTCCCGAAGGGGCGTATCAAGTTAGGCTGTGCAAAGATGGAAAGTGGACAACAGTCCTTGTGGACGACCTACTTCCATGTGATAAAAGAGGACATCTGGTTTATTCTCAGGTTAATTTAAAAAATTTTCATTATAGATATTTTTCAGAAAAATTCAAAAATTAAAGAACAGTTTTATATATTCTTTGTTAATTCTTGAACCATTGTTGATCACGATCTTATATGTCACAATTCAATATCTTCTTTCATCAATCAATCATGTAACAAAACGACACACTGAGGAAAGTGGAAAATTCAGACTTATCTTGCTGAAGTTCAGGCGACTCTGATCAGAGAGTATAGATTGCCAATTAAAGTAACCAAAACACTGACAAGTTAAAGTTGACAGACTTCCACCGTTTGAGCTGTGTTAAAGTACACAACTTTCATATCTCAAAAATGTACTAGTTTTTGATTTCTTCGATCTATTAAATCGATTTATATTATATTATTGTATATGATATATTCAGGCTAAAAGAAAACAGCTGTGGGTACCACTAATCGAAAAAGCTGTTGCGAAAATTCATGGGTGCTACGAGGCATTGGTTTCTGGTCGTGCGATAGAAGGCTTAGCAACTCTGACGGGCGCTCCTTGCGAAAGCGTGCCGCTTCAACCATCGGCTCTCCCAAGCGAAGATGAGCTTGACAAAGATCTCATTTGGGCACAACTGCTTTCTTCGAGACAAGCCATGTTTTTAATGGGCGCCAGCTGTGGTGGCGGCAATATGAAAGTTGACGAGGAAGAGTATCAAAGGAAGGGATTAAGACCAAGGTATGTTTCACTTGTCTAATTTTAGATACCAATTTCTAAATCTTCAACTGTTCAATAAAAACAAAAACTTTGATTTCAGACATGCTTATTCTGTTCTTGATGTCAGAGATGTTCAGGTAATGAAACAGATTTTGTTTCCAACTGAAAAAGTAATTTAACTGAATTGAATTTGAAGTATTTATTTTATTGGAAAAAGTTTTCATTGAGTAACTTTTTTTCAGGGAATAAGGCTGTTACGTCTTCGAAATCCTTGGGGTCATTACAGTTGGAAAGGCGACTGGTCCGATGACAGTCCAATTTGGACTATACAATTACGCGAAATGTTAATGCCACATGGTGCTTCGGATGGAGTATTTTGGATATCGTTTGACGATGTTCTGAAATACTTTGATTGCATTGATATATGCAAAACGCGAGTCGGCTGGAGTGAAGTACGTTTACGTGGAACTTTGCCCCCGCTCTCGTCACTTAGGCATTTGTCTTGCGTCCTTTTAACGGTACTCGAACCCACGGAAACTGAATTCACATTATTTCAAGAAGGACAAAGGTAAATGCAAAAAAACTTTTTTCAAAATTAGTGATGAATATAAATTAATAACAATTTTTTACTCGTTTTGTAGAAACTCAGAGAAGTCACAACGCTCACAATTAGATTTGTGTGTTGTTGTATTTCGAACTCGATCACCAGCAGCGCCAGAAGTGGGCCGCTTAGTTGAACATAGCAAACGCCAAGTTCGTGGTTTCGTAGGCTGTCACAAAATGCTGGAGCGAGATTTGTACATTGTCGTGTGCCTTGCTTTCAATCACTGGCACACTGGCATGGAAGACACGTCAAGTTACCCTGAATATGTATTGGCTATTCACAGTTCGAAACGTCTTTTAGTTGAACAGATTTCACCACCAGCCTTCGTTCTAGCTGACGCAATTATCAGCTTGACACTGGCCAAAGGCCAGCGTCATGAAGTGAGTTTTTTCAATGCATATTTTGCATAATAATAATATAATATTATTATAATTTTTTCAGTACAATTTTTACAATTTTATAGTTTACGTTAATGTCAAATTGCTACCACTCCACAATGAAATTGTGGTACATTTATAACACAGCTGTATAATTTCTGCATTGAGATTTTGTAAAAAAATTGTGAATATTATTATAATATTAGAATATTATAAGATGCTAATATATGAAATTATACTGAAACACAGGGAAGAGAAGGAATGACTGCCTATTACTTGACCAAAGGCTGGGCTGGTTTAGTTGTGATGGTAGAAAATCGTCATGTCAATAAATGGATTCATGTAAAATGCGACTGCCATGAAAGTTATAACGTGGTGTCTACGCGAGGTCAACTTAGAACTGCCGACAGTGTTCCGCCTCTTCATAGGTAAATAACAAAACTTTAATAATTTTTGTCATTTTCTAAAGACGACTCTTTTCAAGAAGTATTTTTATTTTTAACATCCGATTGTATTGTTGTCAATTGAAATCTTTCAAAGAATTTGAAAATTTCAGATGTTACATAAATACATGAACGATATAGCTCTTTCCATTTCTTTGAAAATTTCAAATTCATGTAACATCTGAAATGTTCTAGTTTTTTGAAACATTTCAATTGACGACTATACAATCGGACGTTAAAAATAAAAATAAAACTTTAATAAGTCAATAAAGAAATAAGCTGGGTTTAACTTTATTGATACATGTCTTTTTTATAGACAAGTGATCATAGTATTAACGCAATTGGAAGGCAGTGGAGGTTTTTCCATAGCGCATCGTTTAACGCACAGATTAGCCAATAGTGGGAATTTGCATGACTGGGGTCCGCCAGATACTCAGCACTGTCCACCAATCGACACCCAAGTGGAAGGCTTGCACAGTCCACGTTTAATAACTTAAACTGTCAATCTCACGGACCAACATCGGACCGAGTTCAGTGGTGTATTTTTGTAGCCAGTTTTCCAATGAACACATTGATCAAAATGAAATGCAAAATAATTTGCAAAATAGGTATGCCGAATATAATTCCTTCCTGTTTATTTACCGTATTACACATATTATAGTCGATATATTAAATGCAAACATACTTCGTCGGTATTAAACAATCTCATGTAGAATACATTGATCCAATTGTCATGAAAAAGTTGTATTTCATCGATGCATCTATTTTCATAATCAGTGGAAGGGTCTGTGTGCAATCAACCAAAGTGAAGTAGCTTCGATAAATGTAATATAAACAAAACTCGTCATGGATAAAAAGATAAGACACAAAATAATTAGTGCAATGTCAAAAATTTCGCGATCTAATCGCAAATCCATAATTTTTCCCGTCAAAGCACTGTGGTGTGTCAAGTAGACGGCTTCTTAAGAATTCATTCCATGACAAGAAGCAACATCAACAAACTTGAAAATATTGCGTGAAACACAAATAATTTACAAAAAAAAAGAAGAAGAAAAAAAGACATGAAAAAAACATACAAAATATTTTCTCAGCGTAATATTTAAGTGCCGCATACGATAAAAGCGGAAGGTACATGTCAAATGGATTGTACAATTTTGAACGAATAAGTCTATTCAACGTGATCATTGATAGCGATCTGCTATCTTCTGGAATTGCCTGAAATGTAGCGTTTTAAACCAAAAAACAAATTACTCAATTCGTACTGTTTGCATATGTGCGTGCGCATATGTAGATAGGTGTATGTGGTATTTTAGATTAAATATTAATTAAAATTGTAAATAAATTAGAGTAGATCAAAAATAAATTTATTTTTATTCATTTTCAACGATAATTTTGTGCATTACTCAATGAAGTTGGTTTACTTTCAGTTATACCGAATGCCGAGTGAAATTCAATTAAAATTATAAGTAAAACGTCATCTTAGTTAAATAAATATATTCATAACGTTCATAAATATATTTAAATAAATAAATTAAGTTGATTTAATTTCTCATATAATTACCTCCATTTTTGATTTACTCTAATTCACACGCACACATTCATTACTATATATCAAGAAATATAAGTAGTTATCATCTTAGTAATTGATTAATTCGATATTTCGTTATCGAATTACAAATTGTGATGACTCTTTTAATGATATACGTTCAACAATTTTTAAACACTTACAAACGTAAATTATCGATTTTATTTATTCATCAAATAATTTTACGATGGAAATATTAAATCCTTCTTAGAATCACTGTCATTGATGTTAAAATGTCAACAAATTACTTTTTACAAATGTTTCTGTATTCAAGAAGCTTTTATAGAAAATTTTTCTTGAAATACTTTTTATTTTTTCATATAAAACATTTTAAAAAAAGAGCAAATCTTCAGATCAAATTTATTTTTACTTGTTACGTTTGATTTTATTTTATGTGAATGTAAAATATTATTTGTAGGATATGTTATATCTTATATGTATAAATTGTTACGTTGATACAAGACGTTTTCAGCAAAAAGTTCTCTCAATGGCTAAAAAGCTTCTCGAACGTTCTCTTTCCGAACCGACACCGCGACCCAAACGGCCTCTGCTTATCATGCGCTCAAAATTAAAAAAAAGGCCGTTAATATTTGAATCTTACAATATACTTAACCTTCCCAGTTTTTATAAATTCAGTACCGCAAACGTTCTGAATTAAGCACATCAGTTCATGTTCAAATTTTGTGATGATAACACTTAAATGCTCACCAATTTTATTTTAGAATTAGATTTATGACTGTTCTGCTGTTTCATTTTTTATTTTTTTTCTTTACTTAATTATCACTATTATTAATAGCATCTTATTTCAGTGAAAATTGAGAACGAAATTCGTTAAATATTTAATATATGTAAAAACGGAGGAAGTCGAGTCTAATACGTTCACTGCCCAATGTTATTGAAATATTAAATTTTGATCATGTATTTGTTGTAAATTATATGAAGATGTTTGCACAAAATTTCGAATCATTTTTTGAAAGAAAAGTAATCATTTGACATCATTTGACAGTTTATTTTTTTCACTTAGCATATCATAAAGTTCTTGTTATTTTGTACATGAAATGTACATCTATAGTATGGGCAATAACAAATTGATTCAATTCTAAATTATGTATTATATTAACATTTAAACAATCTAAGCCAATGAACACATTGAAAGGTATACTTTAGTATTCCATAAATCAATTTGTTATTGTTAAATGTCACAAATTAGTAACTTGCATGCAAGGTATAAATGAATGTATAACGTAAAAGCTTAATATAGACCAGTCACACGATTTATTCTATAATTGTGATTTCTCTTAACTCTATGTACAATATTTTTGATTTTTTGTTACTTTTATGAATAGTTTATTTTACGGCATTCGCGTGTACGCTCATATTAATGAAATTTCAATTTTATGTATAATTTCATTGTAGTGTAAACCATGGTGATGACAACGCCATCAATGTATTTAGTGCCTATAGATTCACTCATATGTATACGTAATGGATCTCTCAGTTAGTCAAATTTGTTTGAAACGTATTGTAGTGTTTTTAGATCCGCCCCCCCCCTTCCCCCTCATTTCTTAGAAATATTTTTTCCATTGAATGTTTAATAACTTGATAAAGAATATGATGTATTTTAAATGTTTTGATCTATGTATTTTAAATTTGATGGTTGTTTGTTGTAAAATAAATGTACTTTTCGATACAATTTTGGGTTCTGTACACGTACTCAAGACACTGTTACATGTCAATGTATAATTTAAAGAAGAATTGGCCTAAATATATAACGAAAGAAAACGATCGAGAAACGTGCTGACAAGTTTTGAAAGAGCAATGAAGAAGAAGAATCGTTTTCTTGTCTTGGTAAAAAACGAACTGTGTATAAGCAGATTTCTGTTGGAAAATGGATGTTAACTACAAACAACAGCAATTTTGGGAATATTTTGAAATTTGTATTAACGACCTATGAAGATAACATTAGCCTGCAGTAGTTTTCAGAATTCAGTGGCCTTCGTTTTTTAAAACTATAATGACAAAAAGAAGGGGAAAAAAGGAAGAAGTAATGATGCGCAAGAAGAGACAAATGCAACCGTGTATAAATATTGTATAAAGTAAGAAATCTAGTTTAAATATCTGACCTGGCAAAATTATTGTAGGTGTAGAGCAACATTGAAAAAATATTGATTCACTTGTTTTAATCTTTTTTTTATTTTCTTCCTTTCTTATTTAATGACATAATCTTGCGATCAAATAAAAGAAAATGTCAATGTTGAAGTAAATTCAATGTCGGAATATAAAGCTACTTTTCTGACCACTTGTGCCATGTAAAAACATTTAAGTAGCACATAACATGAAAAAAAAAAAAAATAAATAAATAAAAAAAGAGAAAAAGAAAAGAAGGAACGATGTTTTTTAAATGTAGCGTTTCATGTTAATTATATCACGAGTAATGAAAGGGTTTAAAGACACTTTTCACACAAACTGCATTTGCGCATATTCGCTGTTGCTTTTTAATAGAAAGACAAAAGTCATTCAAGTGTTCAAGATTTGTATTACACAATGTGATGTTTAAGTAATTTGATTCACTGGCTGTACTTTGCAAAAGATTAAAGAAATAACTTATAAACTTTTGCGTTTTACAATAAAAATTATATATTTTACTTATTTTTAGTTAATAATCATAATTAGAACCACCTCATTTGGACATATACGCTATTATATATCTCTGGAAAATGATTTTAATTTATAAATAAAAACAAAATCAAAATTCAAATTATAGTAAGTCATCCCCAGTACTGTAAACCTACTAATTTTGTTGTTTAATTTTAATAAATACATTAAGTATAAAAAATATACTTTATTGTGAAAGATTCTTGCATAATTTGCAATTAAAATGCAATAGAAATTGATTAAATCATGCTTTACGAACAAAGGACAAAATAATGTGAATTTTAATCTTTTGCAAAACATACATTCGAAAATAGACTGTACAAACAGTGTTGCATTAATTACAAAATAATATGTGTCCAAATATTGTTGAGACACTTTATTTACATATACGCTTGTACATAAAGTCGAATTCCTTTCACAGTTGCAACAGTTAACGCACACTGCAGAGCTATGATTTTGTTGCTTACGCTTTGAAAGTAATCTCAGTAGAGGATATAACTGACGCATTCAGACGATAGTAATGAAGAACCTAGTGGAAGATATCGATTAATAGAAAAAAAGGGCAAGCCCTGTGGCTGACGTTTGAAGAAAATGAAAGCAAAACATTAAGCGGTACATATTCTTTGTATGAACACTCATATTCCAGTTCAGCGTACGTCGTTTATTTTGTATACTCTGGTACCTCAATTTTAAACACTTAGAATAACAAGATTATTGGCATCGTTGAATTCAGTTTTTGTATATTAGCACGTTTGCATGCAACTAAAATTTATATTTAATAAGCGTATAAAAGTATATATGAACTATATTCTTACTATGTGAAACAATATGGTGTCTCTCATTGTATATGTATCATACTGACATGTAATCTATCGCGATTCATGATAATGACACAAGATTTATATAAGACAAATGCGCGACGACAAGGTTGTACGTGGTGGCTTCTAAAATACTGAGGCGTAAAGAAGTACATATTATAAGTGTAATGGCGAGGTGAATTTTGAAATCGCAGAAAAAGGTCAAAATTGCGGATTGCAAGTGTATATTTTTGCTGTGGTTGTATGTTTAGACAAATCGAATTATTTGTGACGACATTTTAGAAGCACCTCGTACTTACAGAGGTGACAGAGGAAACAAAAAGAAAAGAAAAACAGCAATCAACATTGTGATAGAATTCAACTTAAGACGAGTTTCATTAAATTCACGTTATGGATCGTAAAATTAGGAAAAGTTAAAAAGAGAGCAAAATATGATGGTCAACAATGCAATGATAATTATTTCCAAAACAAAAAAAGATAAAAAAAAAAGAACCAGAATGTTGAAGAGTATTTACAATCATATATTATGCTATGGCAATTGTGTCTTCTGATTTGTATCATGTAGACACGGTTAATAATAAATTGAAGTATTATCTGTATATTGGCCCATGCGGCCGTTTTGTCGAGTTGTGAATTTTGTTTCGAAAAAGTCAACAATAAACAAATTATGTATTATCGATGGTTGATTTTTATTCTCTCATTGAATCTGTTACCTTTCTCAGGGAATTAAGATTTTTGCAACAGTACTGTGACCTTATCGCATGCAATGATTCAATATCAATTATTTATTCAGCTAATGAATTAACAATTTTAAATTTGTTATCTGAAATCTGCCAATTAAATATATGTATATCAATACAATTCTATAGATATAACACGAAAAAAGCAAACAAAAGTAAATTAATATGTGATATTCACTTAATTACTTTAATTTGTATAATTTACAAAATTAAATTCACACGAAAATATATAATTTAGAGTATAAATTATCTAAAATATTTCTATTAAAATCTGTATAAAATCTCTCATACGTTATTAATTACAATTCGTCTTACTGACAGCAAAGTCATCTATCGCTTGATGAAAAATTCTTTAAAGGTTGTCGCCATTGATGAAAAACACTGCCGGATATTGTTCAATACACTTGCTGCCGACGTGTACTCGCAGACCGAGGTTTCAGTTGAACTCTGTCTCTTTGAAAAATCCTTCTCATTTGAAATTGAAATAGAATTATTTACCTAACAAGAATATTTGATTAATTACTTTGTCAATACATTGAATCGGAAAATATATTAATTTCAACTTACATTTATAAAGCCGCTTATCTTGTTTAAGTTGCCACGATTACTATTATTTTGCTTTCCAGTTAATGATGGACTAATTACTCCCTTCCAAGGTTTTTCCTTTTTGCTATCATCATGACATTTTTTTGCCTTTTTTATAATAGATGGAAAGCAGTTGATTCTATTGATCGAAGATCCCTCAGTTTCTAAATCTTGGCTCATATAAATAATTTTTGAATCATTTTGACAATCCTGTAACAAAAATTTAGTAGTAAGTTTATTTTTTCCTTTTCTGCCATCATTTACATTTTCACAAAAAGTGTGCAATAAAAGAAGAAAGAAATAAACTTACAATCGTTGGATCGTCTTCTTCGTCAATTCTTCGTCTTTTCAATCTTTTATCAATTCTATTGTCTGATGTAAATCGATTAACGTGCCTCAGTGGTATTCTAGAACTACTATCCTTCCTTAGAGTCTGTCTACATTCTATGTACTAAAATATAATATTTTATAGTAAAATAAAATTGCAACATAATTGTTCATTTCAAGCGTTATTTTGTTTGAAATTCATATACATCATTCATACAAAGAATTCGTATTTATATACCTTTTTAACAGCATTTTGAAGGGCTTCAATCCATTCTTCGCTATCTCCATTTTGCGAGTACACTAACAAAACTTCTTGTTTGCAAATAATTTTGAAAAGACCATTGCTGAGGACTTTTTCAACTTTGCATTTGCTTAAAGGCAACAGACAACACACTGTCAGAGAATGCTCAGGATCACCTGAAATAAGAAAACTATGTTGAAAGAAGGTTTTTGTGACAGGAATTTAATATTTTAATACGCATAAAATTAGATGTACTTAGACTCTCAAATAAGCTACCTTTGCAGTACAACAATATATCACTTAGTAGAATAAAATGCCTTCGATATGATGCATTTTTTTTCCTGGAAACTCTCATCAAAGGTCCTTGTCTAATGAGCTTTCTACCAGGTTTCACTAAATTAATAGAGTTCGAGATTCTAGATTGTAATTCAATAATTTGTTGTGCATTTTCATATTCAGCAATCAAATCGTTAATATGTTCGGCAACTTTTTCAATTTCATTCAATGATTCTGCAATTTGACGATATTCAAGTTTAAGATCAGTAAATCAAATATAAGAACAAAACGTGTATAAAAAATTGTATTTATTAACATCTTATTTAATGTTTAATGTAATTAATGTTTTCGTACTATTCATTTGGTAATTTTTTGCAAGGTATTTCTATTTTCAATTCTTTCAATCTATTGATGAATATATTATCTTGTTAATGTATAAAATGCTTTTATACCCATTAAAATTTTATAATCCTTATGTCGAGGAGAAGTGAACCGCAGAACTTCTTTAATTAATAATCTATATCGCGGCACTCGCTGGATTGGTGTGATTAGCAAAGCTGATAATTTTTGATTCACTTCAGGTCTTGACTCCTGACCACTTATAAATGAAGCTACTTCTGGATGGCTTTTTTGAATGTTCTTTAACAAACGAAAAACATTCAATATTATCTTTAAGTCATGATTTTTTTCATTTAAATTTTCTAATTATTATTATGTGTAACTTGAATTCAAGAATTTTATTGAGATAAGAAATTGTTGGTAGAAATTTTCTATAATATTTACCTGTAATAAATGAAGGGCTCTCTTATAATTATATGCATAAACTGAATACAGTTTAAAAAATGGAGCCAATTTGTGAAACGCTTGAGCCATATTTTCTATATTATCTTTCAATTCTGTCAGAAGTGCATTGTTTATGTTATACAATGTCTCAATATTTTCAAATAATATTGCATAAGTAGCTGGATCTAATAGAGTTTTTTCAGATATTGGTCTCATGAAGTACTGCAAAGAAATAAGCATAAATAATGAGCGAAAGGACAGTGATGAAACATTATTCTGACAATGTATTAAATTACCTCCATTAATGTTTCTAGCTGCTTCAAATAAGAAACTTCCGAAGTAAATATTTCGTGAATAGCTTGAGCTTTTAAATTCTCCTGCTTATTTTCGATATTTTCTTGTTGTATTTCGTCCAAGGCTCTTAATACTATGTTAGATTTAAGTTAGATTTAAGTTAGATTTAAGTTAAGAAATATAAGAATTTTAAAATTATTCTTTAAATATAACACTACATTACATCTTTATAAACCATACATTTAATTTTGATAGTTTTAATATCATTAACACATTACGCAATTACATAATTAAAATTATCATTTAATGTAATTACATATATATTACAACAATAAATAATAATAATTTGTCTATACCTTTCATTCTTGTTCTAGTAGTCAACATATTCCTGGTCGTAATGATGTCTTTTAATTCAGCACTAAGGCTCGTTTGTGGAGATTTGAAGGAATTCATTTTGATCTAAAAATACAAAAAATATTAGTGAAACAAAAAAATAAAAAACATGTTTTCATGTTTGTCTTATGGAATAAAAATAAAATATTTTCACACCAAATTATACAAAACTTTATCAAGTTTTTATGAATTTACATATTTTTATTTTTTATTAAAGATTTTGTATTATTGCTACGTTACATCAGTCAGTGACGACTTTTTATGACTCCTATCATCCTTTTACTTACTTTTTAAATGTACCTATCCGTTACAGGTTCAGGTATAAGTATAACTGCCTCATTTAACGTTTTACCTGTTCGCACAATAATATACAAATATAAAAGTAAAATTATGAACTAAATTCAAAGGCACAAGTTTTGCAACACACATGAAAATAAATAATTGTCTTTTATGAAAAGTTTTTCACATTTCTAGAATTTAAATAAGGAGAAGAGATTTATCCTAACCATCCGACTTTTAAAATGCAGACAAACTTATTTCCGTTTGTGACGTCTGCGGAACACTCTACCGCATATCCTTCTTTCTTTTAAAGGCAAAGAGAAAGATAAAAGACAAAAAGCAGCTGTCCACAAAATGTGTAAAACATGTTTCTTGTCCTTGGTCATTTTGGGTCCTAGAATGATCCTAGAAAAAATAGATAAGTCTTCCCTTTCCTTTTGTTTCTTTCAAAATTTAATATCCCAAAGGAAACTGATTAAACTTGAATTAAAATTGAATCACTTCTGAGCCAACTAACTCGATTTAACATAATAAAATTGATCATTCGTAAATAATTTTAGTTTTAGTAAAATATTTATACAGATTTGTCAATATTTTTTATTGAATATAAAGATTCACTATCCTGTTCATACAATTTAAATTTTTTTTACATACGAATATGTAATGCAGTACCAATTTTTATAAAATATAAAAGATTATACATTTATCAATTTCAAAAGAAAAAAAATATATATAAAAAAGATAAAGATAAAAAAATCGTTAAATGTATAAAAAATGACATAAAAAATTGACATTGCTCAACTTATAAAACACTTCTTCGACATTTGCATTTAAACAATTGAAATTTGTTTACAATAACCACTCAATCTAAACTCGTAGCAAAGAAAAGAAAAAGAAACTACTAATTTGTAAATGAAATACAAATGTGCGGTAAAGAAATCTTATTTTAGATGTTCCACTCTAAAGTTCCATCTTGCTTAAGTGTTACAGCTCCGGTAGCAAGGTACTGAAGTGCCAAAGGAAAAGCTTTGTGCTCAGTTTGTTGTATACGTTTTCTTAAAGTATCAACAGTATCATTAGGGAAAACTGGAACGCTCTCTTGTACTAATATTGCTCCAGAATCAATTTCACTCTGAAATCAGATATATATTTATATACACATTAAACATCTCATTATTAAATTAAAATTATTACAAAGTTCATTTTTGAAATTTATTAATAAAAGCCGTTTTATTTTTTTAATTTGTTCTTGTCAAGGCGTCGCGAATAATATATTTTTAAATATGCAAGAGTTGATCAATAATGGCGTGAGACATTTTTTGTTATATTTTAATAAAACTGTGACATTAACGATATTAAATTAAAGTCAACAAAATGTACCTCAACAAAATGCACAGAGCATCCAGCAACTTTAACACCAAATTCCAAAGCGTCTTTGATTGCATGAGGACCTTTAAACGATGGTAATAAGGATGGGTGCACATTTAACATACTACCCTTCCAACTGTCAACAAACTTTTTCGACAGTATTCTCATGAATCCTGTAAAAATATATTAAGATAATGTTATTTAACAATTAAATTTGTAAGCCTTGTTTTTACTTGCAAACATGAATCATTTCTAACGAATAAAAATGTACACAAAGTTGTACCTGCAAGACAAACGATTTCAACACCTGCAGCTCTTAAATGTTTGTTCATTTCTTCATCAAAAGTTTCTCGATCTGGATAAGCACGATGTTCAATAACCTGAAGTAAATAATGATTATATTTAAGATTTATGAATTCCCTATTTTCTTATAAAATATTATTATGTGGCAATAATAATACACATGAAATAAGAGCATTGCAAATATAAATTATGCAATTTTGAGCTGTTAGATAAAGAGTAAAAGCTTAAAATCTACGATCAAAGAATTTAATTTTATCAATGATAAATCATTAATATTCACTAAATGAAATTGTAATTAAATATATAATGAAGTCAAGAAATTACCAGAGTTCGAATTCCTGCCTTTTCAGCGCGTTTCAAACCTTCTACGTTTGGTTTATTAGAAATGACCAGAACAATTTCAGCTCCCATTGCCCGTTTCGGATCCTTTGTAGCATCGATTAACGCTTGCAAATTAGTGCCTGTGCCTGATATTAGAACTCCAACTTTTTTCAATGGTTTCGATATATATTTCATATACTCAGTAACATAATTATTCATTTCACATTCTATTGACTCTTCGAAATTACGAACTTCCACTCTGTTTAAATTATCTACAATTATATACAGTTTTTAATTATTACACTTTTTATAAATGTTTTTAAATTACATGGGTATTTGTATCGTAATATTGTATTTACTGTAATATGAAATAATACTATTTGCAATAGTTTCATAAACATGTTATCAAAATCAAAACACAAACATACTTTCACAATGTTGCAAAGAACCAATAATAACTGGATGTTCATCTTTCAGTAAATCCATAACAAGTGATTTGTTTTCGGGTGAACATATCAACACTGCCCCAATGCCGCAATTAAATGTTCTCAACATTTCTTCACGACTTATTTCACCTAAATTACAAACAAAATCTCTTTTAGTAATTTTTTATATTTGATCTTAAACGACTAAAATTTAATCAACGACTTTAAGAATGTTGAATATAACGCACCCCTAAGAGCCAGCCATCCGAAAATAGGTAAAATGTTCCATTTTGCGGCATCTAAAACTACTCCCATTCCGTCAGGCAGAATCCTTGGTACATTTTCTGTCAAACCTCCACCAGTGATATGACCGAATGCTTTAATTAATTTTCGATTCAAGACTTTCATCACACTTTTCGTATAAATTTTCGTCGGTTCCAGTAATTCTTCCCCTATAAAGAATTACATCCAAACATTAATTAACTGAAAACAATTCAATAATTTAACTTCCATTTTTTCTTAGATATGGACAAAAATTACCTATTGTTCTGCCAGAACTAGAAAACGGAGCTACGTCTGTAAACTTGAGATTAAGTTTTTCAATTACACTTCGTACCAAGCTAAAGCCATTACTGTGCACACCGCTGGACGGTAAACCGATAACAATATCATTGACTTTCATTTCATCAGTTCTTGGCATTAAATTATTTCTCTCCACAGCGCCCACTGCAAATCCTGCCAGATCGTATTCCCCGTCTTTATACATACTTGGCATTTCAGCAGTTTCTCCACCGACCTAATTCAATTACAGAGAAAGGATATCAATCCATTACGCGCCTTGTTAACAAAACCACAAAGTTATCGAATAAGATTATTCGAACAGAAAAAATAAGATTTTTTTAATTACTAAGGCACATCCTGCTCGCTTGCAGCCTTCAACAATGCCTGCTACAATATTCGTCCCAACTGCAACATCCAATTTCCCGCAAGCAAAGTAGTCAAGGAAAAACAATGGTTCCGCTCCGTGTGCTAAAATGTCATTGACGCACATTGCCACTAGATCGATACCAACCGTGTCATGTTTATTGTATTCGATTGCGATCTGTAAAATTAAACAATATGAATATGAACAAGTGTAAAAAAGTACAAGCGAGGATTAAAAATTTACCATCCTAATTTTATGCACTCAAATTGAAGATATACAAACTTGTTTCAGTAATTTCAAGTAATAGTTTATTACTTGCGAGATAGTTGAGCTATCATTTTTCAGATTAAAATAACTATCGCTTGCAAAGTATCTCATTTTGTACGGTAATTAGACAATTACTTTTAACTTAGTTCCAACACCATCGGTACCAGAAACAAGAATAGGATCCTCGTAGCCTGCGGCTTTTATATCAAACAATCCTCCAAAGCCACCGATATTGCCCATAGATCCAGCGCGTTTTGTTTCCTTGATCAATGGCTTTATAGCACAAACTAATGAATTTCCAGCATCAATGTCAACGCCGCTACTCTTGTATGTCATTTTACCTTGCTTTAGAATCGATCTGGATAACAAACGATAAAAGGAATAAAAGTTTGCTGACTTGTTGAATGAGAATATTAATTTTGCGAATTTCGTAACAAGTAAAATAAAACACGAATTATTAACGAATGGATGTTTATTAACTGACATATAACTAAAAGCAGTTTGTAGATCTTATACTATGTTAATATTATTATAGTGTTTGTAATAAGCATATTCAGCTACCGAGCAATAGCCTTGTGAGCAATGTCGCTTCTGAATTGTTTTCCTTCAAACTGGATAGTACGAGCCGCAATCAAGGCCTTATTAGCAGCAGACGCTAAGTTGACATTAATGTTGACAGTTATCAGAACTCTCCCCCCTGTGAAAATTGGTCATTACTATTCATTCAAATACACCAATTATAATTTTATTCAACTTTTATCTTTAATGTATAGTTAGTGAAAAGATTACCGTTTGTGATCAACTGTCCATCATCATTGATAGCAGTACCACTATGGAAAATGTAATAACCTTCTGATTTCATTATTTCATCCACGTGAGATATAACTTGTCCCTTAGAAGAAGATTCTGGATAGCCTTTAGAAGCTAATATTATACCAACAGCAAACTTATCAACATCCCAGCTTACCAGATCTTTTGTTAGTGTACCGTCACAACACGCCTGTTAATTATTAAATTATTACTCATATTTCATTAATCATATACATATACAATCATTAAACATATACAAAGGAAACATAATATACTAATATAATTTCATTCGATTAAATTAGTAAAAATACTATTGTACTACTGTATTACTATTGTATTTTAAAGAAACAATATTTTTTTCTTATTTCAACGTTACCTTCATAATTTTATAAAGATCACTTCGTAACAATGGAAGAATGACTTGAGTTTCTGGATCACCGAATCTGCAGTTGAATTCAATTACTTTTGGCCCATCTTGTGTAAGCATAATTCCAGCATATAAGACACCCTTGTAACACATGTTTAATTCGTTCATATGATTAATGGCACGTTTCAAAATGGTTTCTTTAATTTTAATCATGTCTTCGGATGATACTAAAGGACAGGGACAGTAAGCTCCCATACCACCTGTATTAGGTCCTTTATCTCCATCGAAAATTCTTTTATGATCTTGAGAAGGTGGCATCTCCACAATGTTTTTTCCTATAAATTGTTGATATAAAAATATTGTTTACATTGCATCATATTGATGAGTTTGGATAATATTATCTTTACCATCTGTAAAGGCTAATACCGAAACTTCTGTTCCTTCCATAAACTCTTCCACAAGAATTCTTTCACCAGCATCGCCAAATTTTTTGTCAACCAACATTTCTTTGATTGCAAGCTCAGCTTCTTCTAAATTATTTGGTACGATCACACCTTTTCCAGCAGCTAAACCAGTTGCTTTGATAACCACTGATTTGTATGGGCAACTGAAATGAAACTGCATCGATTACTTGGATAATTATGAATGAATTATTGTACACTGAAATAAAATTGAACATGACAAACATAAAACGAAATAATATTGATAAAAATATATGTTTTGATAAACTAAAGATCATTTTAGTTAAATGCGTGAAAAATAATTTAATTCAGGCTAATGATTTATACTTTTGAAGAAACGCGATTGCTTCCTTGGCATCTGAAAATGTATGAGCTCTAGCGGTAGGTATTTTGCTGTTTCGCATAAAGGATTTGGCCCAATCTTTGTCAGATTCGATACGAGCTGCATCTTGTTTTGGCCCAAAACACTTTATTCCATGGGATTCCAAAATATCTGCATAGCCGTTTGCCAAATAAGCTTCCGGTCCGATAACAACCATCGATATTGTATTTCGTTTGCAAAATTCTACAATTTCCTGATAAAAATAAGAGAAAAATATTTATATATCATGTATATATTATCATTCATAATTCAATTATAAATTATTAAATAATAATATTCACCTCTTTTTTGTTGACATTCACATCTGCCTTTAGCACTTTAGAATTTTTGAAAATTCCTGGATTACCAGGTACTGCGAAAATTGTATTAATCTGTAAATCAATAAATATAATTATTCAAATATATTCTTGTATTATAAATGTTTCAATGATAAAAGAAAAAACACTTCGATATCAATACTTTTAAAATACTTTCAATTTCTATAAAAGTAATATTTAAACACTTATCAATGATCAATAAATAATATTAATCAATATTATTATAGAAGTATTTCCATTGTTCGAAATGTTGCGTTATTAATATTCACTCACCTCATGAGATTTTGCAAGAGATTCGCAAATAGCATTCTCCCTGCCGCCGTTTCCAATGACCAAAACCTTTGTTTTTGACATTTCTATTAGTAACGTGGAAAAAACGCTCTGAAATAAATATATTCTATATAATCTCAAAAATGAATTATAATAGAAATAGAAACGTCATTTATCATAAATGATTCTGTTTATTTTTATGACAGAGACTTTAATCGCATCAAATCTTGTTAACTGATTGATAAGGACGCACAAACAGTACCTGTTGATTTGAAGCCTAAAATATGCTATTATTCAATCGCCGGCCCACGTGCTAAGTATTAGAACTGTTATTCCAACTTTCGGAGTAACATGCGATCCTGTGAGAATTTTCAGGAACTATATGATTATGGAAAAAGATGATCAATATGGTACTTTGAATTCTTAAAAGAAATCATAAGAATATAAAATCATAAAAATGTAAAAATATCCGATGTAATTGTTAATATAAAGTTAATCAAATCTTTTACATATTAAGTATTAAGATTTAATGATTAAATTCAAAAATTATTCTTTTTCAATCGATTTTTTGAGGCGATTTGTTACAATAAATTACAATAATGAACATTTGAAAATAATCTAAAAATGTGTGCAATTAAATTTGCATTATTTAAACAAATTAAATAGTTATTGGAAACAAAATTATTTCACTTATCGCATTCTGTTGTATTAGTCAAATATAAGCAAAATAAGCAGCGCAATAAGTGTACGACAGAATTTTCATATAATATAAATTTTCTATCAACATTTGTCTGTTTAATCAAACATGTAATGCAGTTGTAATCATAATTTGGCATATTTTGTAAGTAGATTGGGTAGGAATCATTTGTACGTTCGTAACAAAGGGTCCATTCATTTGACTGCTGTAAATCTGAACGTTCCATATAATCTCATCCTAATCTACACAAAGCCATGTGTTTAGATAAAAATGTTATTTTCTATTGCTCTGGAATAAAACCATTTTAATTTTTAACCTTTATATTTAAACCATATAGCATATACATTAACAGATACATTTGAAAAATTTAATTAAAAAAATATATATATGAATAAACGTAACTGATATTATATCTTTTTAATAATGTTCGATAATTGTTTAGTAATAATGATATCACTCAAAGTTTAATAACATTAAATTATTATAAATGTAATTCAAGTTAATTATAAAATATAAAAATAGTAAATGTAAGTTTAATCAACTTACTGGCAATGATTTCCGTACTAATGAAAAAACCGTACTAAACACCAATTAAAGTTACGCGAGTTACTACAAGAGGACTATGTGGTTGTAGTAGTGACAGTTACGAAAATCAAGACGGTCAGTTTACTGCCGATCATCAGCTCAATGATAACAACTTTTAAAGATATACCAACAAACATATTAAGTTGAATAAACCAATAACTGGAAATAACAAACTTATTTAATTTTATAAATATATTAGATTATGCATTGTCTAAAATGATTTTGCTCTGATTTTATTTCTAAGTTATTTACTGATAAATATTTAAAAAATGAAAAGTTTAAATTCTTGTATCAAAAAGAAATTCTTATTAGTTAATAATTTTCAACCAAGGGTAGTAAACAATTTTTGTTATTACTTTATTGCATCTTGAAAATGGTACAAAGATATGATTCAAAATGAAAATTAAATTTCCTAAAGCAACTTTTGATGTAGAATTTTTTGTGTTGTATTTTTTATGTTGTTGTATTGACAACAAAATTTTTCAAATAAGTTAAGGTTTAATATCCATGCAATAACAGTCAGTTATTGCATGGATGAAAAATAAATTTTGGCTTATGTCTTTTATTCGGCTTGAAATTTTATACTGGAAGGCTACTCTGAAATTAATTTAATTTTTTTTTAATGAAATCTAAGGGTGGCAACGTTGTAAAACTTCAATGTGAATCATATAAAAAGTTACACATTGCCATATTTCAGGTTCATTAAAAAGTAATGAAATCGATTTGAGAAGAGCCCCCCTGGATGTGATACAAGATAAAATTGTATCAACGCTGATGACCTCTTTGCAATATATTTGCTTCTGACATGAGAGAGAGAATCATATTTTTTATAATAGCATGTCACGGTCAAGAAATTCGTTTGAACTTCAACGACAAGTTAAAGCAACACTTCATACTATTTATAAATAGTATACATATATATTTTATACATTACATTAAATACAAAAGAAAACGTAATAATCAATAATCATTCATTTTTACATTTATTATTAAACAAATAAATAAAACAGACACATGCATACATTAACAATAAAAATAGTTGAATTTACTTTTTCAACTTGCAAAAATGTAAGATAAAACAACGAATCATTGGTAATAGTGAAAAGAAAGACGTGATATTTTGTATTTCTTGAAATTGTTCATCAGTCAATTTCTCTTCATCTCTTTCTCAATCAAGAATACTTTATGAGTTTTGGCTTTTTAATACCAATTGATTGAACAATAATCAATTTAAAGACATACCATAAAATTGCCGCTATGGATTTAGAGAATTTGTTTCTTCAAAAATACTAATTATATTTTCATTATATGTCCAGAGCCAAATTTTATGATGCTGAAAAAATTTTTAGGCTACAGTAATTTCTCCTATTAAAATTACCAACGAATTTCTAATATTAAGAAATTCTTAATTTAAGAAATCCTTAGATATCAGACTTTTTCAACTTGATCTTTAATAGATTTTGCATTATTTTTTTTAATTGTTGATTTTGTCAAAATTTAAAAACACTGTGTACCTTGTATTATGTAAATATAATGGAATTGTCTGCTTTGAATATAAAAAATATTACGTTCAACACATATCAATATATTTAAAAAATTTTTTAAATTAAAATTACAAAAATTAAAATACATTCATAATAGCGTGAGGTGGGTGTAATGATTTTTTCGTGTTAAAACTGCAACAAGCAAATGAAAGCGATATATAAGCAGGTAGAAAAACTAATAAATCATAAAACATCGTTATAAATCTGGAATTATAATTATTTTCCTTTTTTTGTGCTGTATTCGTAACATATTTTACATAAATTGTATTTTTTATTAAAAGTGAAAAGGTCACATATTATTAAAGAATAATTTATTTTAACAGCTAATACTGAAAACTTGAATAAAACATTTGTCAGAAAATGTTTCCGTCAAAAAAGAAAGAATCACTGAAGGATAAGTCTTTATTTTTTTCATTTAAAATAAACAGCTTAGAATATTTTAAAATAAATTATTCTTCAATTTTACCTACGCGATTACTTTCAATAATAAATCTGAAGTTTTCCAGCGTTTTCTTATAAAAATATACAGTTGAAAATGGAATCAGTATCAAATTATTATATTTGTAAATCTACTTATTTCTACACCATAATAAAATCACTGGTTTGTACTCATCTTATGTACTTTAGCATGTTAAAATTAAAATTGTCTTTGTTATAAAAATAAAAGTGACAGTTACTTCACAAATAAAAGTGATCTAAATTATTATTATAATTTTTTTATGTAGAAAAATATTAAAAGAAATCAAAGTAATAGAGTAGAAATTGTTCAATGAAACATAAGTGTCAGAGAAATATATTAGTTTCAAGTTTTTTGAAAAGTCATTGCAATATGTATTTTATACATTCGCACTACGTCTGAGTTGAAATCTTGTTTTGCTTTATCAATTAATACTTAACATGAAAACAATGTAAATCACATTTCCTAACGGATTTAACAAAATATTACTCAAATCGACGATACAATAATTAATGAAAATATTTAACTTTTATTTATTAAGTAAAAATCGTTGCTTCATTAATCTCAAGCGACTGAAAATTGACTTACAATTGACTGAAAATTTAAATACATAGTTAAAACATGTACACAAAATATAATACATTTTTATTTGTTTTTTTACCTGTTAATTCAGTTTGTGAAGTGTAATACATATTAACTTTAATTAATTAATTAATGAACATGAATATAAATAACGACTGAATGGAATATTTAATTTTACTTCTACTGTCAGAGGACATGCTAAAGACAAAGTACTTATAGTTCTTAAGCTTTATAAATCACGAATTGTTGTATCTACCTTACATAATCAGTCTTGTTACTTATCAAACAACTGATTTTATTGCTTTTAATATATATTATACTTGTTTACTAGTCTTCTCCAACTGAAATTCTTGCTCTTTTGGCCATTCCATATTCAAGTTCTTCCTCGACATTAGGCAGATCTACAACACAATCACTTGAAAACTGACAAAAGATTTTATTGACAGTCTGATTCATGGTTCTGTCCGCAAACCAAGGATGCAGGAGCACATCATTAATTTTTATTCGGTCTATTGGATTAACGGTCATCATTCGTTTAATCTGGAAGACATGAATTATTTGTATAATTTTAAAGTTTATTTATGCTTTATTTTTCAATTTTGTTTTGCTCATATTTATATATAATTATATAAATAACAATAGTATAATTTAAAAATTGAGGACAATTACCAAACTGACAGCATTTGACGATACATCAGAAAATCTGGGTGGAAAATTATATATTCCTTTTATGATCTGATCTTGTAAAGGCACTGATGCTTTTGAGCTGAAGGGCGTTAATCCACTCAAACAACAGTACAAAATGACTCCCATGCTCCAGATGTCGACTTGGTTTGTATAGACCGCTCTTCCATTGTTTTTTAAAACTTCAGGAGCCACATACATTAGAGTGCCGCAAAAAGTTTTTAACATAGATGAATTCATCAGTTTGGATAAACCAAAATCTGTTACTTTTACCAGCGTTTCATCGTCATGAGATGCTAACAAAATGTTTTCAGGCTGAAAGTAAATTGTAGCAATGATAATATTATACATTTAGATGTTTTAAGAAAGATTTTATAATTATCAAGTACCAAAATTTGATTAACATATGGACATTTTCTTTTTAAACATCTTCCTTATTCTAATTTTAAAAAGACAGAAAAGAAAAAAGAAAAAAAAGAAAACTGACTTTTAGATCTCGATGAGCTATTCCCTTCTGATGAAGATACTGAACCGCCAATACTACTTGGTAAAAGAGAACTTTGGTATGTTTTTCTGAAAGGTTCTTATTCATTGTAATTCTATCCAGTAACTCACCACCTTCCATTAACTGCAGTACTATATACATGTGAAGTGGCGTGTCAATAAAATCTATCATGTTTATGATACAAGGCTGAAAATGTTTAAATTTAGTCGTTATTAAAAAATAAAAAAAAATACATCAATGGCATTACATATCAGGGTTGGAATTATCATGATTAAAAAAAAAAAAAAAAAGCCAATTTATTTGATTTTAATCAGATGAATTATAATTTAAATCAGACAGTATTTTGTCCTTTTTTTGTTTGGTAAATTTAAAGAAAATGATATTGAAATGGTACTGAAATTAATTCATGTCAACCCTGTTATGTATTAATGTAAAAGATCACCAACGTGTTTAAGTTTCTTCAAAATCTCGATTTCATTCAATCTTTTCTTAGAATCTGTTGAAGAATCTTCATAGGTGAATGATTTCTTAGCTATTATTTTAATGGCAACTTTATTCCCTGTATCCTTACTGAACGCCATTTTTACTTCTCCACATGCACCAGAACCTAATTTTCGAGACACAGTGTATTTTCTTGTAACTTCATTTGGATATTCACTGGATTCTAGACCATCTTCATCCATAAAGATGTAAACTGTAAATCATCAAATTAATTTAAGTGTTATTTGTAAGCACAAAGTTTGTTAATTAAAATTATGAGATATTCTCAATATATTTATTCAACTTTTACATAGTCATTTTACTGAAATACCTTTTAATTTGTTTGGCTCAGACAATGCAATGATATCATCATTTCTCAGTCTAGTTTTGTTGCCTTTTCCAACTTTGTTCTTATTGATGAATGTGCCATTTTGACTAAAGTCGTGTAAAAACACAATCTGTTTGTAACCATCAGAATCAATTACTTCTTCTTTAGTAATTTTGAAGTGTAATTTGCTTATAATGTTGACATACGACTTTTTTACACTATTCCCATCAAATACTACGTCACAAGTTTGAGCTCTTCCAAAGGTGTAACAATCCTTTGTCATTTCTAACAACAAAGTATTAATTATGTTTATTTTAATAATACAAATGAAGTAGTTTTATTATTTATTATTTTAATAGCACGTAGATGTGAAGTTTACATCATACCTGCAAAAATAACTAGTAAATATAGTTATGAGGAAGCTAAATATAAATTTGCCATTATATCAAAGATGAGTCAATTAAAAAATGTGCCATGACCTTCAGGGTCATGACCTTTATGAAGGAAAAACAAAATTTGTACAAAATTAATTTTCCAGACATATTTGTATTTTTTTTCTTCAATATCATTGTTAATTAATTATCTGTGTAATGTAGATAATATACTATAATTATAATTTTTAATAAAAATAAGCGATTAATTATGCAAAGCATATAATTATGGTTGATTTAAATTCTCAATTAAACCTGTGAAAAGTCGTGTATCTACGTTTTTATTTCATTATAAAAAAATTAGCAGTGTAAAACAATAGTGCTCAGCACAAATTCCCCAACCTTTATCAGCTTTTATCAAAATATTAAAATCTTAACAAAAACTTCTCTATTTTTTTTTTTTTTTTTTTTTTCTTTTTTCCAGACCCCTTCCGTTTTTTATTTTTATTTTAATTTAATTATACAAAACAAAAAGAATTTTATTTTTTTTTTTAATTTAATTAAAATAATTTAATTCAATATTTCCATTTCTTTTTAATTCAATGCTGTCTCTGAACTCAATCTCCTACCCTACCAAACACTTCAACATCTCGTTTGCTTTTTTCTCATTCAAAAA
>JABFOV010000927.1:0-29999 GCA_022817685.1 Aradophagus sp. ZL-2020
TATATATGTGTGAATGATGGGAGGGGCAGGTGTTTTTTTTTGTTGAAGCGAGGGACGGCATAGGGGTGTGAGAGAGGGGTGTGGGGGTGGGGGATTTGTTAAAGAGAAAGCAAAAATTTTGTTTTTCCAAATGCAGGTTTTCTTTTTTTCATGGGGTCAATTTTGTTTTTTCAACCATTTGTTTCCCTCATTGTTAGTAAATTTTAAAATTATTTAAATTATTTAATGAATAATAAAAAAAAAAAAAAAAAAAAAAAAAAAAAAAAAACAACAATTTTTAAATTGAAGATAAAACAGAACTGAAAGCATGTATCTTAATGAATATGAAAGTTCAGAAAGTTATGTTATCATCTTCGTAAAAATTCTTTGCACACATCATAATCTAAATTAAATGAATAATTGTTTTTAACAATTTTTATTATATTTGAAAATTCAATTTTATATTGTCATTCTATATAATACATTATACTTCTTAATCATATGAATTATATAATTTCTTTTTTTTTCAATATAATATAGTCTGATATATAAATGTTTGATAATATTATTTTTACAGAGTAAAATCCGACTGTCCAAGATTGTTAATTAATAAAGAAAAAGCAGGAATGCAGGACAGAATTGCTCAATATCTCGGACTGAAACAAGGATTGGTGTTTAATGAAAAAAGTTCATCAGGAGGAAGAGATGTTGCTTGGTTGGGTGACTGTAATGAAGGATGTCAACTGCTAGCAGATAAATTAGGCTGGGGGGTAAGATGAATACACATTTTTTTTTGTATTACATCTACTACACTTTTATATGAATAACATTATTTTTACAATTATTTATATAGGAGGAACTAAAAGCTCTTGTTAAAAAGGAACATCAACGTTTGGATGAAGAGTATGCGAAAGAAAAGACTAAATAAAGCAGATTGTGATGTGCAAGTACACTGGTATTCATACTTGTAAGACAATTTTTAATTTTCAGATTTTTCATTACATACATAGCATTACTTAACATAATTCACAGGTAATTTTTTATGTAATGGAACTTTTCACATTTGTTTCAAACAAAAGTAAGACATTCATAATTTAAAAATCGAAATATGTATAATTATATAATATATTAATATAATTATTATTCTAACTCCAGAGTCTCATGTTTAAATAAATATCATTACTTTATTTAAATGTTATAAATATGTATTTTATCATTTTAGAATTATCGTTATTGATCATTATTAGAAAATAAACGATTGAACTTACAAGATAGTAATCAAGTAAATATAGACAAAGACACCTTGCGTGCCTAGTTATTTTTACAGTTACACTTGAAATCTTGTCAATGAGAGAGGTCAATGAAAGAATTCAAGTGTATATTTAGAAATAAAACTTTATTTTCATGTCTCATTTTCCTTGTATAATTATTGGTTTCATTATACATTTCATAGTATTCAAGTAACTTATTTTTTATCCAATTATCTTACTTAGACTATTGCATTAGTATTATTTCCATGTTTCTTTTTATTATTAAATATTTAATAATGAAAATGCAATAAGACTGTAAAAAATGTTTTTACAGTAAGTAGAAGTCTATAACAGTTCTTGTAAATTTATGCATGGATGTTTATTACTGGAACACAATACTTTTCAAGACTTTTCGTTGTCTCCACTCTAACAAATATAAAAAAATGATACAAATATGAAAAAAGTTCTTAAATGGTCAGAAATACTGAAAGGTTCAGTAAAGTATTAATTTAGTAGAGTAGCTATTTGTCATCTGTTGACTTATAAAGCATTTTTTTTTTTTTCTTTCAAATATTAACACTTTGCATTTACATCAAACTTGTACTGATAATATTGCAATCGGAATTCAAGCTGTTTTACAAACCAAGATATCTTTTTACATAATTTTATTTATTATCAATAATATCACAGATATTATTTTTAACCCTTAAACGTTTATTGGAAATACATTTTTCCACCCATTCTTTCATTTGTTCAATATACTTTTACATTATTACATCTATCACAATAATATAATTAATATAATGGGGGTTTTCAAATTTTATTAAAATTAATAAAAAATCAAATAGTCAGTTTTTGTCAGACATATAGATAAACGAATCGAAATCAAGTTTCAAAAAATACACGAAAACAAAATGTAAATTTGTTTTGCATAAAAATAAAGTTTCAGTAATACTTTTGAAATTTCTAAAAGTGGCACTAAAATTGTCCCGTTTAAGAGTTAAAATTTAAACGTTGTACATCTTTTGTTCAGTTGACAAATTTGTGGTTTTTAGAACTTTATAAAAAAGTATAATACGTATAATTACAAAAATATATTTTATTTAGCTAACGTAGAAATTTGTTTCAAACGAAGCTCAGTTATTTACTGAATTGATTGAAATTGTAAAATGATTGCGTAATTTTGTATAAAAGAGTGAGATGAAATTTCATACAATAAAATGTTTGTAGCTGAAAGTTTTGTATACACTATTTTGTAAAGCAGAAATTGTGTCAAAAAACTATACATAATGAAGGCACTTTGTTGAAACTTTTTTGCCATTAAAGTTATACTTCGCATACAATGGTCACTATGAAAAAACGTTAATTATTTATTACTTTTATACATAAATAAACAATCATGAATCGTATCAAAATTTATCCACTCTATCAAATTAAATGGATATAGCTATATATTATATCATTTTAAAATATATCATATTCTTTAACATTTTTAACACATTATCAAAACTGTTGTTTCAAACATTTAAAAACAATTTGATTACATACATGATGATTAATATAACATATCTTAGATTTGGCTTTGATTATATTATTATTCAACAAGTTTATTTTATTTAAATAATAAAAAAAATATATATATTTAATTAAACATATATAATACATGGTTTGGATACCTAGAGTATTTGAATTGTTTTTAATTATTATATAATATAAATATAAATTATTATATAATTAGTTAAAATTTCAGAACAAATGTCGTTCACGTTGTTCAATTGATACATTTTCTTTTTTTTTTTAATCTTTACTAAATTCATTGTATATTTGATTATCTAGATATGTTTTTTAATGAATGCTACACTGCAGCATTTTTTAATAAGTGTTTTTAAAAAGTATTTTAAACATTATTCAAAATGTATTGAATATGTTCAGAAAACGTACTCGAAAAATAAAAATTTTGTTATCCTAGATATCCTGATATAATCATTATAAAAGAACATGCAGATAAAAAAAGTTATTTTTCTTAGAGTGATCAAATTTTACTTTGTTTTTTTATGTCAGAAACAAGGTTTTAAATAAGTTTGTGGCACGTAGCCTGTCTCACCATTACGATTCTCAACAAGCCACCACTCAGTATTACCCTTCAAATCATTTGGCGTTATAAGTTTTAAAGCTTGACCCTCATCAACTTTCAAAGTTCCTTGTATTTGATAGTGAAAATCGTGCATCGCGTAGTAAAACTGAAAACATCAAATATTTAAATTACGATAAGTTTAATAATTCATTTCTGTTAATAAAAATTGATTGCTAGAATTAATTTATTTAACATTTACACCTATTCAATTAATGTGAATCAGTTTTTATTCTTTAAAAACAAAATAATTGTAGAAAATTTCTTTAATTTACCTTCGGTGTTGCATTCTTAGACTGATTGCTCCTTTCTTGTGACGAATTACTTCCAGAACTATCATTCTGGTGACATAGGAGTTGAAAATTCGAAGTCGACTGTTTCATTTCCTTCTTCGGTGAATCCAGAATCATTAAGTCAGGTATATTTTCCGCCGTTTGATTGACTTCATTTTCTCGATAAGGTGATAAGTATTGGCTAGGAAAGACAATCATATCTTCTCCATCGTCAACAATCCATCGACTCGTGTCGCCCATTGGATCGTTTTTCTTTTTCAGTCCAACGATCGTCCCTTTCAAAATAATCTTGTTCAAAGGAGCTGTGATTGTGTAGGTTTGAGTGACTTCCAACAAATCATCACTGGAATACTTGGCTTTCAACATATTTCGTATACTGTCCGATTGTGACCTGTCACTGGACATACTATCTCTATTATATGATAAATTGTAATCTATGTTAAATGCCTTTGATATATACTGAGGAGTGATCTGCGCAGTCTGTAAACAATATCAAGAGCAAGTTAATACTTTATGAACATATATAATCATCACATTTACAAAAAAAAATTGTTACAAAAAGTTGAAGGTTGCGCAAAGATTAAGATTTTGGGGGAACACGATTGCTATAATAATTTTAAACTTTTCATATGGCTTTTCAATTTTTATGCGTTGACGTAAAATTGCATTGCGCTATCTTCAGGGCTTTTTGAAATAGTTTATTACAGCGTTAATTGTTATTCCTTACTTCCGCAAGATCCAAGTAATGTTTGAGAACTTTTCCAGATAATAATTTTCGTAAGCACGTAAACATTTTTACGCATTCGCAAATAATTTTTGTTGATGCATCTATCAAAATTGGAAGTTCCTCTAACAAATGTTTGTTCAAAATTTCATAATTATTGCGCGTTGTTTCTAATTCTTCTCGTACCTAAAACAAAATTGAATCACTAAAGAAATGAACCATCTTGACTATTAATATACAAACATTGAATGATTCAACTCACCATTGCATTGTCTTTGTATTTCTCACTTTTGCTAATAGCATTATTATAGTCAATCAATTTATCGTTACGTTTGATAATTAACATAGCAGGACCTTCTAAGGCATTAACTAAGCAGTTAATGGGATTCAGTACAAGTTCTTTCATTTGCCTAACCAGCTGGGGGATGTGTTGCGTCTCAATTATTCGACGGACATTTTTTAACGTTGCGGCTTCATTGTTAGGCGTTCCATCGTAAAAGTCTTTGATCAATTCCGCCAGTTCCTCACCGCACTTCGATTTTTCTCGCAGCTGATTTAAACAGTGACTAGCGTCCTTGGCCAGTTCTTTGGCGCATTTTTCTAAAGCTTTGAATTGTCTTTCGAACTCTTCAAATTCTGGATCGGAGTTCAAGGCAGATAAACCCAATGATGCCGATAACTTAGCGCTCAACCTCGTCGCTTTTTTTTCTACAGAATGCATATTCAATCGAGCCATTCGTCGCATTAACGTAGTATCTGAGTCCAGCATCTTTGCAATCACATCTTTTCGTCTTTTATACTCATTTATGTTTGTTGCAACACCAGTCATGACGTTCCATGCTTCCTCTAGCTTTGGTTTGTCGGGATGATCGTCTTCAGTGCACTAAATTAAATTTTTTGAAATTATAATTTAATTACACATAACACATGAAATTATATCAAAATTTAATGTAAATGATAATAACTGAGTCTTGCAATTACCTTGATTAATTCATGAAGCATTAAAGGGTACTTGAGGATTCGTTGCACAGGTTTTATTAGAATGGAACTCATGTCAAAGCATGCTATTTTCTGCTTCAAGACAGCTGTACCAGCATTCAATACGACCATTTCTTTTTTATTTTCATACTTAAAGTAGGGAAAAAAATTTAAATTAATAAAATTGTAACTTTTCATTTTAAAGTATGATTTTTATACAGTTAATGTTTTAAAATAATAAAATATTTCTTATTAAAAATGATCTTTACATAAATTCTAAGTATAAATACTATTTAATACTACTAAAAATATGACTGATTACTCATAAAATGTTTTGAATTCTTATCTATAATTTAATTATTTGATTTAAATTATTTAATAATGAACTAAAATAATATAAAATTAGTGTGAAATAGTATATTTCTGCCGAGGGCGCCACCGGCGCCCGAGACTTGAACGTGTTTTTTCATTGCGCGGAGAGCGGCGAAAAGTGAACTTTTCGCTCCGCGCCTCGAATAGTTCATATTTTCGCCGCTCTCCTAGCAAAGAAAAATATATAAAATGTACATTTGTAATTCACAAATTTCATAACTAAATTCCAAATCATAAACCATTTTACAAATATAAATAAAATCAGGTTTTTACCTTTCCTAGTAATTCCAAAGATGCAGCATGATTGCCACAGTACTTTCGATAAGCATACAATAACTTATCAGCCATCTTTAAAAAGCAAGGTCCAATAGTTTGGTAATCTTCATCGCAACCTTTCATAGCTTTTAAAATCGTGTCCAACAATTCTTCTGCTACAACCATTACCTCATCCAAATTTCCAAACAACGTAGTAACATTAATGCCCTGACTTTCCAATAAACTTGAATCATACAAGTGGAACGTCTCATATGTCAACTTTAAATCCTTCACGTACGCTTTCTCTGTGAGAACTAACTCTGATATAACATTTTGCCTCTTTTCTGCTCTCCGCTGCTTCTCATCAGAAATAGCGCCACCTTCCGCTTCATCTCTTTTTGGCTCAGGCACTGTCAAAGGCATTCTGTTTGGCGCTGGAGTAGGTGGCGCTGGTCTATGCGGTTCCGACAATCTCTTCATCGCTCTTTCTTCTCGCGTTCCTACTTCCTCATATCCCCTATCAGCTTTTCTAAGAACTACAAAATCATCCAATGCATCATGGAAGAATTCCTCATCCGTAGGATTATGCTCAACCAAATAGGTCCTAGGACATAGGCCGGTATCTTTATTCACATTTTCGACAGTAATCCAGTCCTGACTGGTCATCTCTACAACTGTGACAATTTCTCCTTCATTTACACTCAAATCACCATCTACCTGTGCTTCATAAGAATATTCCACTTTCATTTTCGTTCCTGGTTCTAATATTGCATTTTCCATCGAATTATTATCTATTCTCTGATCATCTGTAACAAAAGACTCGCCACTTGTTTCAGCACAGTCAACAATGACGTTCACATAATTAGCAGGAAAGATGCCTTTTTTGTCATCAATAGTCCCTTCAATCCATTCTTCGTCAATATACCGCGTTAGATTGACTATTTCTCCAGGTGCGAAACTTAATTCATTGGGGTATTGCGCATTGAACTGGAACAGTGTTATTGCATAGGGCTTGGTTCCAAGTGGGTCAGGTCTGTCTCTGTACTCTGATTCATCGTCGGATCGCAAACCAGGATATAGATCATAATAGCTAGGCGCTGGGTCATCGTAGGAAGAAAAAGAATTATAACTGTAGCCATCTGATTCTTTTTGAGTGCTTTCGCCAAAATCTTTGTAGATTGCGCTACCATCTAATACAGATTGGGGAAACTCATCTTCAACAATTTGATTAACTGATCCACTTGGTGGATTTGTCGATTCCGTGTCATCGTCGAGGTATTTGATAAAATTTTCAGAAAAAGTGCCTTCTCGTCCATCTTCAGTGATGCCACGACACCATCCATCGTCCTTTATTTCAACTACTGTTACAATCTCTCCTTCTGATAAGTCGATTTCATCGTCCAGTTGAGCTTTCAAGTTCATAATGGCTCGAGCTTTTTTTCTGACTGATTTTGTTGACGACTAAAAAAGTTATTAAATTGTGTTAAATCTACTACTACTACTACCAATATTTCCAATAATAATATATAGATATTGAGATACTACCATCATAATTTTTTTAAATCGTTATCAATCTTATGAATATTAATAATTAAATTATATTATATAGAATTAAAAATATCTCTTATAAAATATCAAATCACACAATGGATAAAAATTACACATGAATTATAATCTTCTATAATTCAATCTCAAAAATATTTAGTAAAATTGTTTTCAATTTTACTCAAGTTTTATTTTAAATTTATACCTTCAAACAAACAATGAGTGGAGTACATATACAATTTGTAATATTAACACTTATTTACCTTTAAAAAGGCAGTATTGAGCTTCCAAGTGTGAGAAATGGGAAAAATTCCAGCTTTGACTTCACTTCTTCCGAAGTACCAATTATCATCGACACTGTGCATTCCAACGATTATTTCTCCTGAAACGATTACGAACGAGAATAAATAAATGCATACACACATATAATAGCACATATATTTACAATTGTGTATGATGAACAACTTGTTCTTGGTTTTAATATTCAACTCAGTACCTCGACCAAACGATATATGATCCGATCCAGTTCCAGAATACTTGGCAATAGAAACAAAAAGGTCCTCATTTGACTTCAACTCTGGAATGTTAACTCGTACCAAGTTATTTGTTGGGAATTTCCCCCACTTTCCATTCGATTCTCCGTAACACCAGATTTTATCAATAACACTGTGTACCTAAAAAGGCAATTAAATGTTTGGACGCGTTAAAAAAAAGTATTTTAACAAACCCATAAAACGAAATTTCAATTTTTTACATCTCTCACTGAGCGCCGAAGTGAACCAAGCATCAACGTTAACCTGCTTTTTTCGCAACAATGCCCGATAATTTACAATAAAAAAATTACGTAAACAAGCAGAACCGTGGAATCAAGGAAAAGCTGCGCGAATAAAAGAAATTAATCAGAGTATCTCACCAAAAAATATTCATCTTTGACGAGGCTTAATTCACCGTCCGACGTCGTAAAAAATTCGTGCAAAACTTTCGCCAACACTCCAGGCTCCATTTTTGTAGATTAGACAGACTCTTTGTATCCAAGCGATTTTCAGATTAATCTTTGACTCCGAGGAGCGCCACGGACAAGTGTCAACTCTCGATCGGCTAATCACGTCAACGAGACAACCTGCCCAAAGGAACGCAATATTTGCGTACGTTTCTATTTCACGTTCTTGCTCGGAAATATTCGGCTACCTTCGGCTCACACGGGCTCGCGTTATGAAGACTGTAAGTGAAAAAACTGTACAATTGAATGGGATAACGATCAAAGTGGTTCAAAGTGGAAATTGCATTTTGATTTGCGATGAAACAAGATTAAATATAAAAAGTGATTTTTCATTTTAATTTCGATTACACATACATATATGAAAGTTTAATTGTAACTGATTAAAGAAATCAAGCATAGTTGAATTGAAGTAAGTTAATTTTATTGAAAGTAAAATGATATTTTACTAAATTATTGTTTAAAACAATTTTTTTTATTTCAATACAAATCTGCTAATTTATCTACTTTATTTTAATATAAATCTGTTGAAACTACCACTTAGCGAGACCGAATTTAGGTTAGATACAAATGAGAAATAATTTGACTTATCTACTATTAATTAAAATTTATATTAACTGCACTTAGACAATTATGTTTAATCTCATTTTACGTGTCAATCAATTCAAGTCTACCACTAACAAATAAAAAATAATATTAAACAAATTTATTGAATAAAAAAAAAAAAAACGAATAATAAAGCATTTAAAAAATATGTTTTTATTCTGTAGGTGCAAAAAAGTCAATTTTGAAGGTTGTAATTTTTTACAATAATTTCTTTTGAATTAATGTCTTGAAAAACAGGTAATTGTTGCTTGTCAGTAAAAATTAAACAATTGTGTAAAATAGAACAACAATTCGAACTTTCTTTACATACAATCTTTTGGAATAAAAAAAAATCAGAAAGGTATAATAACATGATACTTATTTTAAAATGTTTTGTTAATAGGTGTAGACAATGAATGATGATGTGAATACGAAAACAAACGACGTGGAAAGTAGCAAGGAGGAAAAGCAGATTGGATTCTTTGGCTATATAAAGACATTTTTTGAAGATCATTTAACTATTGATCCTCCTGTCGTTGACATAGATAAATTTAGAAACAGTTTGTCAAAAGAAAGCTTTGGTATATTTCAACACATTTTGCCAGAAGACAGCGAAAAAAATTCAATTCCAGAAACAGAGAATGAAGCTGAAGAAATAAAATTTGACTGGAGAAAACTTTTTCAGAAACCAGAGGAATACGAATATGCTTTAGAAGATTTTGAGTACTGTTTTGGGAATGCCGTTTTTCTTGGATCACTTTCAGTTGTGGCTTGTGAGTGATTTGCAACACGTATTTAATATTTGATCATCAATTTAATCTTTAAAAAAAAGTTACTCAATTACTTGAATACATATATAGGTATATATCTTTTTTTAATTTTCAGTTTATAATTCAATCTCGGATTCACAACGATTTTCGAAAATAATCAGTACCAAAGCCATAAGACATCGAACTTCACTTGGAGCTTCTATCTTACTTGGGGCAACACTTTTTTATTATTTCAACAAATTTTGTGTAGAGGAGAATAGGAGAATATATGAATATTATAACATAGAGCTTAAAAAATAACTAGAGTATAAAGTTTGACAATGTTTCCACTGAAAAGACTATTCTCCATTAGTAAATACATTTTGTCTAAGAAGACATTTTTTAATACCAATGAATATAAATGTAAGCCATTGTACTTTAATGTCCAACATGTATTGTCACGTTCGAGGTGTGACATGTTACAAGATGAAGACGAGAAAGAGATGGATGAAATGGAGAGTTACATGTATCAGGAAATGTCTAACGAATACTTTAGTGTATTAGCAGGAGGACATAGAGTTTTGGTAATTCAGCCTTACATTAAATGGGGCGAAAATAAAAAGAGGATTACAACACCCAAATTGCAGTTAGAAGAAGCTGAAGCTTTAATCAGATCTCTCCATATTGGACAATCGTTCACTCAATGACGGCACCTTTGATGAGTTTCAAAAGCACATACATATTTGGATCTGGAAGCTTAAATAATCTCAAAAATATTATTCATAACAATCCCAACATCACTGCTGTTTTTATCAGTTTGGATACTATAAAATTCCATCAAGCAAAAGCTTTGAGACAAGAACTGGGAGTTGCAGTGTTTGATAGGTAAACATTTTTTATTTTGAAAATTGTCTGATTTTTTGGACTTTTTAATTTTTTTAATAATTACACTAATCATTTATTATTATGATTTTGACAAACTGCTTACTTTCATTTTCATAAATTCATTTGATTTTGTAAATAAAAACATAATTAAGCAAATTTTGGGTACCAATACTTTTGACTTACTATTTGTTATTTATAGGTACTCGTTGATTATACAAATTTTTAAAATACATGCCAAAAGTGCCGAAGCAAAAATACAAGTGGCTTTAGCTGAAATACCTTACTTAAGGCGTCAAATAAATTCATTAACCGATAATAATGTTGGTATGATCAACTTCGCAGAACATCGAAAGAAAATCTTAGAAGCTAGAGAATCAAAATTAAAAAAGAAACTGGAAAAGGTGAAAGAGTATCGAAATTCATTAAGAACCAAGAGACAAAGTTACGACATACCAATTATTGCAGTGGTTGGCTATACAAATTCTGGCAAGACTTCACTAATCAAAGCATTGACTGGAGACAGTTCTTTAAAACCTCGAAACCGACTTTTTGCGACGTTGGATAGCACAATGCACGAAGGTGTTTTACCTTGCCGAATGAAAGCACTGTATGTCGATACAATTGGATTTATTCAGGATGTTCCAGAAATGCTTATAGAACCATTCAAGACGACTTTAGAAGATGCACTGATTGCTGTGAGTGATTCCATCTGTTAATAAATATTTTTTTAAAAAAACATAAATTTCTTCATCACAGTTAAACCTGTATAATATTTTGATTCTATTGAGAAGTCTATATTAAATCAATTTTTATACATTTTTGTTTAATAATTATTAAATTATTCAAATTATGTCATTCTCCGTAGGATATTATAATTCATGTCTACGACTGTAGTCATCCTGATAGAGAAGCTCAAATTCAACACGTAGAAGATACTATTAGAACTCTTTTTGTTGAAAATCAACCACTTATTATTAATGTAGCCAATAAATGTGATCTTATAAAAGAAGGGTCTGTTCCTGGAAAAGACATACCTATCGTTGCAACCAAATCAATAGGTACAAGTGAATTCCTCTTTTAAATTTACTTTTAAATAGTATTAGACAATCCTTTTTGGTGATTTCCTAATTATGAATAGCCTTGATAGATCATTTTATTTCTTATAGTATAATATATGTGTATACATATTTGTTATACATATAAAAGATAAATAAGATCTAAATGCCCATCTAATATATTTATAAAATACATAATGTTTTATTGAAGGGATAATAAGAATTAATTGAAAATTTTATTTTAAAGTTAAACAATGAAATTATGCAATATCTTTTTTTTATGAAATTTTCATAGTATTAAAAAAAGTATATATTAAAGTTTGACTAAATTTTTGAAGGTATTGATTTACTACGGCATCGGATTCAGGATGAAATTTTAACATCAACTAACCGTAAAGTCATGACAATGAGAGTTAGAGCAGGAAGTCCTGCGGAAGCTTGGCTGTATAAAGAAATGACAGTCATAAATGCTGAAGCAGATGCAAATAATCTGCAATACTCGTTGTTGGATGTTATCACCACTGATTTTTTGTTGTTTAAATTTAAAAGATATTTAAGAGAAAAGAAAACAGCTTGTTTGTGATTATTAGAATTTGTATGAAATAAAAGTTTTTTAATTAAAATTTGTTTGTTTTGGATCACAGTAATCCCTACAAATATATCCAAGTTACTATTTTCTAGACGAGACTAGATGAGGTTTTTGCATTTAAAAGAATACACAAGTTATTTCAAAAATTGTACAAACAATGGTTCAACAGTGTTTCAGTCACACTCGCATATCCTTATTGGCTACACAGTGTAACCAATAAAAATTGGTGTTTCTTTTTTTGTCTCAGAATCTTTGATTCGTGAATGTATCCCCACTAATGCTACACACGTGTACATTTCAGTGTGTTTGTGTGTCTTGTTTAGTTCATTTAAAGCCAACAACATTTTATTTCAAGTCCAACGTATACAATTTTTATAAAACTGAACACAGATTATTATTAAAAATATATATATACCTGTTAATTGTTTAATAATGGCTAAACATCATCCAGATTTAATATTTTGTCGCAAGCAACCCGGCGTTGGTAAGTGAAATATACATAACCTATAAATTGAATTATATATAATTACACATTAAAAATTTGTGTACAAGAACTTATTGAATAATAAGTAAATAAAATCAGTAATAATTGATAGATAAAAATTATTAATGAAAATATTGAAATAAGTTCCAAAGTTTATCCAAATATTGTTAGTAGCATGAAATAAAAGATTTTTTTCAACTTAGATTTCTTATCATATTTTTATTAAATAAATTATTACAGCTATTGGACGATTATGTGAAAAATGTGACGGCAAATGTGTCATATGTGATTCCTATGTTAGACCCTGTACATTGGTCAGAATTTGTGATGAGTGTAATTATGGATCTTATCAAGGGCGATGTGTAATTTGTGGTGGTCCTGGTGTTTCTGATGCTTACTATTGTAAAGAATGCACCATTCAAGAAAAAGATGTATGTATTATCAATTCAAGACATTATTAAGTATTTTAAACATACTAATTAAACTACTTATTGAAATATAAATTAAATTGAAAAAAAAAAATTTTTTTCAGCGGGATGGTTGTCCAAAGATAGTCAATTTAGGAAGTTCGAAAACAGATTTGTTTTATGAAAGAAAAAAGTATGGCTTTAAAAGGAGATAAAATAGTAAGATTAAATTTATGTTGTCATTAATTTTAATATGCTATTTTGATATTATATATGTCAAACTACACCATTTTCGATAAGTTGTCACCAAAGGAAATCACAAATTTGTTGTCCGTGATATACAAAATCAATATAATGTTTAGATTATCTACAATAAAATAAATTATTATAATCTAAACAATTTTTCAATTTGTATAGAGCAAGTTTTGTCATAATTAAAATCCGACTGTTTAAATTAAAAAAAAAAAGATTTATATTCTTTAAGAAGTTTGCGAGTTGAATAAACGTTGAATATCATCAAGATAGGGATAGAATTAACATTAACTCAGCTAGCGTATAACCTGTGACTTTTAGCTGATACAAGGTTGATATAATCAGTTGAATAAGAGTTTAGTCAACGAACTATTAACCCTGATTAAATGTTGAATCATCTTCATTGATTAAACAAAAATCGCCGGTCATTTGTTAGTTGTGACAAATTTAACTCAACAGAACGCAATATTAAGGGCAAGTTCAACACTGCTGATTAACAATACTGCTGATTTTTTAAAATTCAATTAAACAAAGGACCGAAAAGGCGTAGTGGCGATTTTCTCATTATTTTTATGCATTTTAAATCTTAAAAAGCGGAGAAATCTTAAACTGCTTTAGTTAGTTTATAATAACTGAACAACTTTAACATTTTTTATAACTCTGTGGCAGCAAAATTTGAACATTTTCTTAATTTTGCTTTTTTCTTCATCCATGTTGATTATAATTTTTTCTTTTGTAATGCTAATATATAACAGCGATAATGATAAAAAAATTGAGAGATAATTGTTATTAGACTGAAGAAAATCAAGTATAAAATAATTTTCTAGTTTTTAAATGTATTTAGTATTTAAAACCATTGAAAAACTGCAATAAACAAGTTTTCATCTTTTAATGTTTATCTTTTAATTATTTACAAATGGCAAAACATCACCTAGATTTAATATTTTGTCACAATCAAATAATAATTATACAACCTTGTTGAAAAAATAATATTTTGAAAAAATAATAATAATATTTTGAAAAATAATAATTAAGTTAAATATAAATAATAAAATGTAGGTACTTTTAAAGAAAAACACAATATTATACATTAATATTGAACCCACAATTAAGTAGAATAATTTATTTTATTTTACCAACAAATTTTAGACTCTTAATTTGTGTTACAAGTTACAACTTACAATTTTGTAAATATATCATTTTGGAACCAAAATTTTTCAATAAACTGTAAATATTTACATCGTAGTTAATTATTTTTAAGTAATTATGACCTCATGTTTATTTTAAAAATTAATTACGTTTACCTTTCTAATAGTTTTAATATACCAAGAATGTATTCAATTCAAACCAATCCAACATAGGTCATTAGAACTATTTATTTCTTTAAATCTTATCACTCATTTCAATAAATTTTGACTGAAATAGTTATATTAATTTAAGTTATTAATTTAAAAACTTATTGACAGTGTTAATTTTACATTTTTGATAATCATATTTATGTAAATTCAACATTTTATTTACAATGTGATATAGTTTCTTAAAATTTAATTAAACACAATCTTTTTAAAATATATACATTTTATTTGGTATAATATGTTTCAATAAAAAAGATTGAAATCAATTATAAAATAAACATAAAATCCCTGTGACAAGTCCTGTTCCAACGCGATTGAGTTTCAACTACTGGAACTACAAGTATACTAATTCAAGTTAAATTACATGGATCTTAAAATCAATTTTGTGACACAATTACACAATTAATGATAGCACGGTTTTATATAAAACAAGTTAGACAAGTATATTTTATCATTTAAATTTTAATGATTGTTATATTAACATAATTTAATTTTTCCAACTGCTATAATTTATAATCTTGTTTAATATTAGTTAAAATTTCTTGCTGTTTTCCTACGTGGAAATTCTTAATATACATTAACAAAGAATAAAATACTAATTCATCATTTTGAAAATATCTTGTAAATTTTATTTCATCACTTTTGCATGAAAACGATAGCATCCATCCTAAAAAATTACACTGAAAAATGTAATTTTGTTTGCACACATAACGACAAATATCGTTTGCGTCATGTGCACTGAAAGTAAAAATCTTTGTTTCCCATGATTGAAATTTTCGCTTTCGGTTTAATTTGCAAACATTGCACTAAGTTGAGGTTTATCTTGATACATTTTATTACATTGATATAAAATCAAGCAACTTACCCATCACTATAATTAATTTGTTATTTATCGAAACTTGTTATTGATTGTATCAAATTGTGTAGTTATCTTTGAAAATGTTTTTCTGCTTTTTTTTAATGTTGTTCTTTTTTCTTACTTCTTTTATAGAATTTGTTACAAAATTTTATTAAATTATTATATGAATTCATAACAACTATTGTGATAAGAAAATAAAGTTTTTAAAAATGTTGATTAAATAAAGGTTTAATTATTGTTAACCTTCGTCAGCAAAGCCCACTAGAGTCACTTCTTCCCTGATTTCAATAGTGTTCAAACTTTTCAAACTCACCTATATTGTAGTATACAAGGTATTTAAGACATGGTGATATGATGACATTGGTAATTTTATCGACGTTGGTTTTACAATGATCAATATCAACACTAAAAACATAATATCAAACTCTTTACATTGCATCTAATTTAGCAGTGGAAAACATGTATATATAGTTATTGACAATTTTTGTTGTACACTACGTTCACAAAATTGACACGTACCATGTAATTGATCTAATACTGACTGTAAAACGAATACATCTCTATTTTTTTCAATGTTTAACGTTTACTCTAGTATTAGTTGTCATTAGGCAAATACTGTATAATATATACAGAAAGTTTTTACAAACATTCGACATAAACTTGACACTTAAAACGAACATCATAGCCCAAATGTTCATTACCGCAATCACAAAGGTAAACACGCGACTTCAAAAATTTTATGAATTTCTATACAAAAAATTGTCAAAAAAATCCTTTCTACAAATCAAGTCAAAGCTTCGTTTCGAATTAAAATTTTATAATTAACATTCAATCTGAAACACACAATTTTTTGAAATACGCTTAAATCAGAAACGATTGATAATTGAATTAAGAGGATGACGAATGTCTGCTGCCACGAAGTTGGTATCTTCTTTAATCAAAAATTATTTACACATAATTTTAATAAAAAGAGAATAAAAATGGAAAATATTTGTCAATAAACAAAATTGACACGTCAAGAAAGTAAAATGAATTTAATATTTTATAAAAAAGAATGAAAACTGAGAAAGTCGATCTGTTCTATTATAGATTCCGAATTTCGTTTACTTTTGCTGCAACTTTAAGAATCTTTAATGTCAGTAACTGTGCATTCCTCTTCCTCTTAAGTTTTCATCAATAGGTACCTTAATTTTGCATACAGTTATAAGCTAATTTAAAGAAGAAATCTATTTTCTTCAATCCAAATTAGTGTCAAACCAACGTAATGCCTATGATGAGTTAAAAAATTCATTAATAATAATAATATTAACAAAACAAAAATATACAATTTCATTAAATATATATAAAAAGTGGTAATTAAATAAAAATGATTATCATAAAAAAAAATTTACCAATTTGATTAACATACGCGTCTGAGCTTGATTCGATGCACAAATGACAATTCCGTTTAATTTTTAAATATAAAAATATGACACTTGTGTTAAATTTTTCAACATATCTTAGATATAAATGGTATTTCTGGATCAATACGACTTTAGAAAAATACATTTTGAAAAGATATGTAAGATTTATAAATCATATTTTATAAAATTTACTTATAAATTTATTTACAAATCAATATAAAGCAGCCGGTAAGTTTACTTTAATCAGTTCATCAATTTAGAAACATGTAATAAATTCATTACCGTGTATATGTCAATTAATTGTTAATAATTTGTATTACATATATGAATCGTATGTATCCCATTTTCAATTTCTTTTACTTATCACTACAAAATATGATATAGACAATAATGGAAAATACCAATTATGTCAAGTCCTTGATACATACAAGCCCTCCAAAATACAATTTTTATCTTAAATTGATTGAAAACTTTAACACCTGCACGCATCTAAATTTATCTATTTTTGTACAGACATTATTTCATGTAGAAACGTGTTTCTATTAACAGAGCAGTCTCATGATAAAATGCATGTTCAATTATAGTAATCTCCGCACTGTTGAAACTCGTAATGGTAATGACTGTGAAACCAGGAACGAATATTTAGAATCTGAACGCTTTCTCAACCCGCAAGGCGCAAGTTTCGCTTTAGTCTTAACATTATCGTTGGAAAAATACAATTTCACAAAGAAACGAGAAGCTGCGGCAAAGTTCAAACGAAGCGGGTTTAATGTTTTCACGCACAACGCAAATACATTATTTAGTGATATAACTGAGTCTACGTATTAGCCACTTGCTCATTGAAAAGTACAGTATTGAATTCATTTTATGCAAGTATTTCGACTAGTTTAATTTGAATTTATCCTACTGTTCTGAAAATACGGTTTATGCTATAACATTTTATTTCTTCTCGTTACAATGAAGCGTTGATATTGTAAAATAATTCAGTGTATACTAGTAATAATAATAATAGTAATAATATTAATGATAGTCATAATTATAGTATTATTGATAGTAATAATAATAAATTAAACGATAATTCTTATTAGAACTGGACAAAATTGATTCAAATTTAAATGTCGATACAAAATAAATTTATAAAAAATACAAAACCTTCTACATGATCGACAAAACTGTTGATCAGACCTTAATGTGTTTTGTATTTAAAAATATAGAACGGCACGCAACTATAAATAAACTTTATCCAGTCCGTGTACGTATTTAACTCTTGTCAAAACTTAACAATACGCTAGTTATACAACGAACACTCAACGTTTATTGTATTATCTCACCATAAATGTATAACAAAAATACCTATTGCATTAAAAGCTCGAAAATTATCTACCAACGTGGCTAAGGGAGGCGCTTTTCATTAAATTGAAATAGTCTAATAAATCATACCTGTAATTCACACTTTAAATTCTTTTGTGTTGGGTAATCAGCCACATTGGTAAATAATATATTTGAATTTTTAATGGCCATTTATCGCGATCAACTGTCCGACAATAAGTAAATTTAATATAAAATATTCGGTGGTGATTCGTCGTAATGAATTGCCTTTAGGAAGCTTTATTCTGCATCGTCTTATCACGACACCATTGTATATGGAAAAGAAAACTATAGTAATACAATACTATTTCTATACCTCAGTAGGGGTAAAATATTTATGTACGAAAATAATTTTTAAGGCAATAACATTATTATATACTAATGGACTTGTCAACAATCTACATTACGATACAAACGTTTCTCTTACCTCGCCTTATTCTCTTAATTCTATTTCGTTTCCTTACTTCAATGATTGATTTGTATGTGCTGGCATACTTGTCAAGTTGTAAAAACCTCACGTTCTTGTTGATACGTTTACATCCGAACAATCTTCTATTATGCATTGCTTGTCGATTCTAATTTGTTCGGATGATCGTTGATTACCTCTCATCTGGACAACATTGAACTTGCTATTGATTTTCCGCTTACCGCTGATTGCAAACTCATCATTGATCCTCTGTAAAAATGGAATGGAATTTTCTGAATTGTAAAAAAAAATTCTGAACTGTATATTTACAATTATAGTTATCTAAACTTTCTCTAAATAAACAATGTCCAATAAATTTTTGTTGTAGATTATATAAAAACAGCTTTAAAGAATGGAGCATGGCAATTCTATATTACATTTCATCAATTATATCCATGAAAATGTAATTTTTTCAGGTAATATTTTATGGGAAAAACTTTTTAATTACAATTGTAAGATTAATATGACCTTCTTAATTACAAGTTTTTCTCATAAAATACTCATTGAGAATTTTTTTTTTTTTACCTTTGATCTTATGACTTGTATAAATAATTAAGAATCAAGATTAGTATTAAATACCTGTAATGAGCTGATGGTAATGTTTCATAGAAGTACATGAGTTGGGCCTTGTGGGAACTTATAGAAGATAAAAATTCACCTTGCTCTTCAGGATGATGCCACTGCAAAATGTACACACCTGTTTCCTGCATGATGTGAGTGCCCTGGAAAATTATTCATTTAAAAAAAATATTTCTTTTATAGTTACAAACATTTGTAAGAAAAGTACAAAATTAATCACCTGAATACTTTCTCCATCATGGCAAACTATACTAGGCTCCACTTTAATACAATTTGTGCCTTCTTTCCACTCTTTAGTATCAGAAGTTTCGTGATCAAAGTAACGATGACCAGTAACTTCTACTTTACCTGATAAAAGTAGAATGATTACTATTGTCAATAAAAAAAATGAAATTATATTTATAATAGAAAAACTTACAACAATTTTTAGATTCTGCTAATAATTTTCTAATATTTTTTATCTAATAATTCTATTAACTCTTTTGCTTTATGGATTGCATAAGAAAATGTTTTTCTTTGATACAAAACAAGTTCTGCTTGTGAGAATGTCAAAGGATGATTAATTAGAAAGATGGGCAAATACCTGTATGTGCAACAACGTCCTCATCATCATCTTCAGATTCAGATTTATGTAATACAGTGAATATCACATTGTGTCGCATAACGTCAAAATCCCAAGTTAAGACAGCGCCTGGATCGTTGGAATGTATAATGACATTATGAACCTGACCGCGACCCAAACTAATCGAATGGTACAAACTATGCTCGTGCTCGCAGGAAGCCCCTTCTAGGTCTGCTTTGTACAGATTTTTTGGCACAACTCTTCCCTCCATAATATAGGTCTGAAATACAATTAATGGGAAATTATGTAAAACCTTGGTATAATTCATTTTTTGCAAAGACATGTATTAATGTAGCAATAATTAAATAAGTCGTTTAAGATATTTTTACGTTGCTATTAATTTATAATGTAATTTATTATTTAATAATAAGTAAATTTAAGTTTGATATTTTATTACATTATACTACACTAATAATTTTAAATGAAAACATTTGTAATTCATTGATTAAAACTACATCAAAGGTTTGGTTCAATAACATGTTAATACTAATGATGTTTAGTAATCAAATTAAATATTTTAAAGGTGAATTATTATTTAATGAAGCTTGTATTATAATTTGTGTTGTTTGAACGTTTTTAAAGGACATAATATCAATTTAATAGATGAAACACTTGGCAGTAATATTACAAACTGTTGAGTAACGATTATAGTATGCATATCCTGATGTAAACCGATTGTCTGCTATTGTGTTGACATGTGCATTGGAATGCAAAGATTTTTATCGTGAAAAATAATGGAAGGTGATGTTTGTTGCGCTTACTGTGCGTGGATCTAAAGAATCATAGGCAACGATTAAATGTTCATGAAAGTATTGTGTAATGATAAAAAATAAAATGTTACTTCTAATGAATTGTAATGCGGTTGGGTTGAGCTGCTGATTTATAGACATGCAAGAAATTTTGTAGGTAATTAATGCATGAAAAAGGACAAAGAAATTTTTATTAGATATATGCTTCTAAATCAGACAAAATTAATGAAATATAAAATTACAACAAATATAATCAATTAATTCAATTAAAAAAAGTCTTATTATTATAAATATTACTATAAATAGTTATTTGTTTGAAATAAAAAATAAAATGGTAATATAAATTGTTTAACTGAGTTCTCTTTCGTATATTATATACATAATTTCTTGCTCATAGTTATAGGATGTGTGTGATTACAGTAAACAAATTCAGATCATTGACCAGTACTAAACAATAGAATCAATTGTACAATTCTTTTAGAGAACAACAAATGTGTCCTGTCAGCTTTTATGATACAATTGTGCGGAAAAATCAAAATCTTACGTCGTTAGAATCTTCAAATATGTAAAAATGTTGAGGTACTGTAGCATGCGATTCCCCATTATCCTATTAGTTAAAAACATAACAACCTAGAATAGATTGTACAAAGGAACAAGCGGCAAAAGCTTTGCAAAATATTATTTTGCAATATTTGCACCAAGAAAAATAAATGAACAAAAATATAAGATATAGAGAAAATTAAAATGAGTTAATATGAAATACAAGTTTAGATTTGAGGGATGTCAACCATAAAATTCACTGTAATATCAATGATGTTGCAGCTATATTATGATGTCATCAAAAACATATTGCAAAAATATTACAAACAAAAATTAAATTATTTAGTGATCCAACAGTGCAATATTATTAACGACAAAACTTTTTAAAAATTTAAAAAGATTAAAAAAATTGTTTAAATTAATTTTTTTTTAATTTTGACAAATTCAGTGTATCAAATTGTTTTACGCTTATTGCAATAATGTAAATAAGATTATGATGTCATTAAAACATCACAGTTTTGATTTACATTTCGACAATGTTATAGCTGTTATTTTTATGAGATCACTGCGAATCACGTGGCTGACACACAAAGAAAACACAAAAGGTTCTCACCTCAGACGGACCACCTAAGAAATCTGGAATTAATTCTTCGTCGATGTACTCATTCAAACCACCGGTTCCTTGCTCGTGATAGTCTGCACCGCAGAAAAATATAAATTTGTTTCTTGTATTTTCATCTGAAAGAAACAGAAAGGAATGATTGTTTAAACAATTCTTATTAAAAGAATATATAAAAAAAGATAGAAAATGAACATTCTTACGGATAAAGGTGCTGATAAGAGTCCATAAAATCGGAAAACATCGTGGAGCTCGCATAATAAGAACTCGACCCATGGTCTCGGGATAATTGGCCTCGACGATTTCAATGATACGTAACAGCGCCTGATACATAATTCATATATTATTATTATAAGAAAAAATTTCCCATTCGAATAATTATATGAATTCAAAATGCTTCTTCTTTGTTCGAATAATGAAAAATGTGTATTTTAAGATTACAGATTAAAATGGGTATTAACATAACATAACATAACATAACAACTTTACATAAAAATCAGTAATTTTAAAGTCAGCACATATATTGAGTAATGATACACCACAACATATGCAGATCGGTGAAAACATATCAACCAAAATTACGTTGCGACACCTGCGAGGGTATAACGAAAATAATTGTCCTGATAATCGGCTGTTAATATGTAGGTTTACGTGGCCCATGAATGTTTAAAAGGCGTTAATTATGTTGAAACGACGTTATACCTTAATGCCCGGCCTCCACAAATGACGCATATTCAATCCTTCTAAATCGATAAGCAGTGTCCATTGCGAGATAGGATGACCACAGACGCTTGTAGCTTCGTCCATTAACAAAAGGCCTTCTTCGCATATATGTAAAGCCTGTGAAGACGAAAAGTAAGCAATATTTATTAAATTAAATTAATAAATTTAAATTATAAAATTAAAACAACATTAAATAATTTAAATCATCAAAATTAAATCGTTGAAATATCTTACAGTCGATTTACTTCGAAACTCGAGGCTTAAGCTTCTTTTAGAATAGAAAAAGTTTGAAAAAAGTTAGAAATTTTCTTCTTTTTTTTCTATTTATTTCAACATATTATACTATTTATGTACCATGTCATTAATCATTAAAACTTCTAAGTTTTGCGCATGTTTACGTCATCAAACTACGTTTGCTTAGATTATTTATATCTGACTATTCGCGGCTACATTTCTACAGTCAACCACTACTACCATAACTTGGTGAACTTTTTTTTCTACTTCTACGTCACTAACGTCAAATCGATGCGAATTTTATGCCGTTCGAGTAATGACATGGAAAAGGTAGAATTGTGAAAAAATGGTATACCAGTAGTAGCAGCTCGTCTTCGCCAATTGACTTCAATAATCCTTTCACGTCCATTTGTCCGAGACGTAAGACGTAAAGTGGTCGTCCATCTAAATAAACAGGCGCAACAGTGATAACTTTGATAATCCAATGGGTACAGTTTTGTAATGATTCTTCAATCCCCATCGACTTCAAAACTTTGACATAGTTTAACAGTCGCAATACTTATTATTCAAAGGAGTAATGCTTTATTCGTGAGAGAGTTTACAATAAAATTGTGATTAACTTATAGTCTGTATTACTAACATAAATCAATTATTGTTATATTATGACATTTATGTGTATGTATGCGTAAAAACAACAGCTCAAATTAAAGTTAATATCTAAATATTCTTTCAATTCTAAATGTTTTATAATAAATAATTCATAACCATAAACTTGTAATTTTGCGATTTTATAAAAGATAGAAAGAATATTCAATGTCACTTTCTCTTCTTGTTTTGTGAGCTATACTGTAATATTCTCTATTCGTAGTTGGTATCATTTATAACAATGGTATAGATTAGACAAAGAAACAAGAATAGATATGATAGAGGTTCCACTGTATTAAAAATTGGAGCGGAAAAGAAACCAATACAGTGTCTGACAGAGTCTTCTGCAGGATTCCTTTTAACTGCATGCGTTACAGTATCAAATAAAAATGAAATTATATAATTTACAATTATGATTATAAATTATATAGAATATAGAATTATTAATTTATGATCAACATTTAAATGAATGTAATAAAAGTTTTGAAGTGAATGTGAAACTCAAGAACCTCAACATTTAAATAAACAGATATAAAAGAAAAAAGAACATGATAACAAAAGGATAATATTAGTGAAATAGTAAAACATAAATTACTGTAATACCACCTTTATCAAAGTGGTGCCAGCCACCAGGGAAATAATCCTTGACGACTCGTGGCGCCTCATAATCATCAAGTAGCTTATCAATTTGGTGCTTTTTACGCCAGTGCAATGACTGGGTTAACATTTCGCGGGCCTTTTCCACCGAAAATTCACGCGCGCGTAAAAATCGAAGCAGCGTTGCGTCGTTTGGCACCGAGGTGCCCCTTAATTCTTCCATGCTGTGCCGCAATTGCACCAATTTACTTTCTTGCATCATATCAAGCTTGCCCAAGTATCTCTCGATGTAGTCAGATGAAAGCTGCATCTCTGAAACCCAGAAGCATTTTCATTAGCTTGCAATTCAATTTACAAAAGAAACACAATTCCAGATAACTTGATGGTTTTTATTTACCTCTATTGCTTGGTAATTTTGTCTCCACAGTGCACGTTTCTTTACTAGCGCTTGTTTCATCCTTGTGGCTGTCCTTCCTCGGTCTGCAAAATGTTGATGATTTTTAGATTAAAAATTATAAATAACAGGAAAAAAGCAGAAATAGAGTTTACTAAGAAAATTAAAAGGTGGAACTATGAGTCTGAATCTTCTTACTTTATTAATTATATTATTTTTGAATTAATAATGATGAAAGATTCTTTTTTTCTTTATTATAGTAATGTATTGTTTGTTATTTGATTATGGGTCATTATATATATTATTTCTGATTTGAACAATGTTGTGTAATAACATCAATACCATTGAGCTGAACAGTTAACTTACAATTTTTGATCTTCAGAATCGGTCTTCTCTTCTACACCCTGCCAAGGATCAACGTATGTGATACCCTCTTCTTTAAGTTCATTGATAAAATATTCTATGATTTCCTTTCCCTAAGAACAAATTAATGAAAAATTACTACATGTGGTTTCATAAACCGCTATTGGCCTAGCATTATTAAACTGGTACAAATACACGATCATATAAATAATTTTGTTGTTAATAATACAATTTAAAATATAATTGTATTATTTGTAACTAATTTGCAATTAAGTTTAACATGACTGAAACATTTAACAACTTGAGAAAATCCAAACAATTTAGGGAATGAAATTACATTTTAAATAAATTTAGAATATTTAAAGTATTACAAGTAGAAATATATATATATTGAAAACATTAAATTTATTCGCAATAGATTTACTAAACTAAACCAACCAAAATTACCAAAATAAGTAAAAAAAAGTAGTGAATTATAGATTATTTCTATAAATATTATCAATTGTGGAATTCCTATCGATTTCCCACATATCAGTATGTTCCACTTGATTAATTACTTTAGCTATGTTCTGCGCGTATTGCTTCATTGCCAACTTCTCCATTGAATTTTCGAAGCCAAAGAAATTTTTTATATCTAAGCTGGCGGTCTGCTCAAAACAAGTCCAGTCTGGGTTCTCAGGATGTACCTAAAAAACCGCACAATGAAATGATTTTAAGAAATGGTTTCGTCAACATCTTTTTACGGTCGACTGGAAACGTCGTACTTACGAAATATCTACACTTTTCTAAAACAGTGACCCTTGATGCGAAACTCTCATTGTACGCCTCAATTTCTAAAATGCTGTTTCGTCTGTCGAGGACATTTTTCTGGATGAAGTAAACAAAGTCCACGCCGATGATCTGAAAGCATCAATTAATTTGAATTTCAATTATCTGTTAAACAAGTTTAATAAACAAAGAAAATGAAAACATAAAAAAAATGTTGATCAAATATTTCGATAACTTTTCTTTCTTTTTTTTCTCTTTTTAATCTCAACTACTGATAAACATTTGACCCAGCACATTTAAAAACGCGATAATACCTTTTTCAAGATGTATGGCGCCTCGACATTGAGCTTGCACCGCCTTTCCGTAATTCTGATTGCTCCTTGTTGAGATTCTTCGTCTAACAAAACTTCACATCCTACGAAGACCGGTATTTGAGGACATGTGGGGAATCTTCGCTCGTATGCCTGAAAAAAAGGCAGCATAAATAATAGTAAAGAAAAAATGTTGATTATGCGACGTAATTTCCATTACTGATTTAATAATCTTTATTGTATATATATGGATCGAAATGTAAATGTATGTGGATCAAAGTCAAAACTGACTTTTCATTGGCATTAACGAATGTTTTCTACAATTTTATTTTTCAGTTCGCTAAACAAACATACTTTATTCATATTTGATTGGTATACTTTATAATTTCTTTTTTTTTTTTTTAGTAATGAATGAATGCAGATTAAAGAGCAAAGGATGAGAAAAAAGATACGGTGTTGTTTCAGATGTTGAGAAAAGTCAGACGTTTGACGTGGAGAAATATTGAAATCAAGCAATGAGTAATGGTACGTTCCAATATACAATTAGAACGATTCAAGAATTTACGACTGTTTGGATTGTTGTGAAAAAAGAAAGAAAGAAAGAAAAAAAAAGAAAAATGTCAATTCAATTGCTGTGATTAAAAAATAATATCGACGTTCATTATTTACTATTTTATGCAACTCATGACAGTGAACTTGGGCTTCCTGTCAATGTCAAGGATAAGGAACATTGTGTCAAATCTGAAACCATTAAATTGAAAAAAAAAACACACACACACACGCATAAAAAGATTGATATTTTGTCGCGGTTTTTTCAGTGAATTTATAATCGAATTTACTTTGAATAAAAGTCAAATGTTCATACAAAAAAGAAAAAATAAAAAAGTCATAAAATGTTAATACAAGAAGTCTGCGATGTTTCCTGCAGCAAATTGAAACTGTGGATAATTTTGTACTTCAAACATTTTTAGATTGAAGATAAAACTTTTTTAATTCACTTTTGGCAGCAATTTAACTTGTTATATCAAAACTTGAATTCGTCGCAATAACAAAAAGTTCCAGTTCATTAAAACATTTACGTTTACTTATCGAGTTTCTCGCATTGCTTTTTTACTGAAACGCATGAATATCAATACTCAAGCAAATGTATAATAAAGTAATTTAGCTGTAAAATGTAAATTTACACGACAACTGGTTTGTTTACACGAAGCAATCCTGATTGTAACTATTAGTACAACTTACTCAAAACGTTCAGGATATTGAATAGCGAGCAATAAAACGTGGCGATGTTTCTTTGAATATCGAGCGATACAAAGAGCAATATTATAATAAGTACGCTCGAAACCTTTTGCAGATTGAACAAGCGTCGTAAAACTTTTATTGTTTCATGTTAGTTGCGGCTATTTTTTTTAGCATGAATTCGTACAAGTCAACGTTATGAAAATTGTCATTCCTATATTTTACTTTCAATTTTTACATTAACAAATTGATAACGATTATTTAAAATCCTGATTAAATCAAACATGCGTTTGAAAGTGTAAAAGAAATGGGTGCGAGGAAGAAAGTATTCATTTATTGTACAATGAACCCAAGTGTAACAAAATATAATAAATTATATATATAAAGTTATATATATTATAGTATCATTTTTATATAAATATATAACAGTAATTTATGTATTTTTATTTTTAATTAAAAATTTTAAGCTCTAGTTGATGTAAAAAGAAAATCGGATTAATTAGACCCACATTGAAATTAAAAGATAAAACAAGAAAAACAAGAAGATATCAATGTCGAGTGAATTGAAATATAAAAACTGTTCTGAGAAGTTGTCTATCACAGGCCAATTGACAGGCAAATAGAATATTCAAGTCGACTCGTACGACGACATATTGATTTAACATGTTAATTCGACCGATTCGTGTCAGCTGATTGATTCAGATTGCCCTTTGTATGAATTATAAAATTATGCCGCACTCGCTCGCTCGCCAAGAACTGGCACGTATGTTGAAAATATTGTTGAAATATTGGAACGGCGTGGTGCCAAAGCCAGGAGGAGTTTTATGGACGAGTTTTATAAAGCATCGGCTGCGCCCAATTGCGCGCGACCTAAGTCTGCCATTAGAAAAGAGAATGGGGCTAACGTACGTAATCTTACATGTTGTCGAATGAACCGTCAAAAGGAGATTCTTGTATAATAAAATGTTCAGTAGATAGAAATATTTGCAGTGATTGTTGAGCATTTGAAATAAACACTTTTATTGAACGTGTTGACTTGAAAAGGACCTATACACAAGGATCGAAACGTCGTCATAAAATGATATCAAAATTATAAAATAATGGTCTAGTTATTTATTGATTTTCAATTGTTTAAGCTTTTTTTATTAATTATTAAATAATTGAGAAAATGATGATTTTGGTTATTGAAGAAGACATTTTTGCGAAACTTAATTTATGAATTGATGACAAGTTGGATACTTTCATTCAGGTTTAATTTAATTCTAATAATAGTGATTTTTATCACTATTAATATTATTAGTTTAACGTATGGATTTGTGTATACTCGTAAAAAAGCCAACTCCCACGAAAAGTTGTGCCGCGAGAAGGAGAAAGTGTTGGACTTAAACTAGCCTTTAATGTTCAATGCTCTGGTTACACGTTTATGCACACGAAACCGTCGTCTTACATTATGAGTAAACAACAAACGTATAATGCTAAATCAATGTTTTAAGTGATAATATGTCCGTATTTGAAACAGTAGTTTTTTTCAACGAAAACACTGCATAAAATTTTATTATACAAATAAGAATTTTCAAGAAACAGATAACTTTTAAAATTTTCAAAGCAAATTTTCATCATGACAAAAGTTTATAAGTTTTTAAATAAACTTATAGTAATGATATTAAAAAAAATGTAAATTTTTTTTATTATTATTTTATGAATTTATATAGAATTTTCAAATTCAAAAAATTTAGACTTTAAATTGTTCGTTTAACGTAATTCATATGAAAATGTTTAATATGATTCATTTAAAGTGCATTAACACGTGTATTTTAAATATACATACACAAGTGACAAACAAATGTTGATATTTAAATTTCAATTTATTATCATTTATATCAGTTCTACGAACATCAATAACTGTAATTGGAAAATACAGCGATAAAGTAATAATTTTAAAAAATGATAAGTTTGAAATAAATGTTACGTGGAAATGGAAAATTAATGTATGATAATGGTCACCAATTATTTAAGACATTTCGATTTAATAAATAAGTATTAATCGCTAAATCCTAGGAATTAAATTTCATTAAATACCTACAGTTTACAATTGAAACAATGGTGACAACGCAAGTTCTCGTCTTTGTACTTTTAGGATATTTTAGCATCATAGATTGACCGACTTTAAGTGTTTATCATTTTGATTTAATCTCAATCGTAGGAAAAAAACCTCTGCAAACATACTTTTAATGGATAATAAATTTTGTTGTTGAATAAATTTAAAACATAATTAATGTGTAAAAGAAGCTAAAGAATAATATTGCTTTCAAATTTTTATAAAATAAATGGAAAAACACGTCAAATCATCTCATTGATTTACATTCATTATGATAGAAAGTAATTTTTAATATCGATAAGATAAAATTGATTTCGATATGATATTAATATATCAACTCAAATTACTATTATCAATGTCAATTATACATGCAGCTCAAACAAAAATTGAAATAAAATAATGTATACAGTAAGATATTCCAAAAAAAAGAAGTATAATAAAATATCTGACACTGAGATTTTTTTATAGAACATTTTACAGTATTGGATAAAAAATATGCACTTTTTATAAGTATTTTGTTTTTAAGAATATAAGTAG
>JABFOV010000928.1:0-12974 GCA_022817685.1 Aradophagus sp. ZL-2020
ATCATACATTTTGTATATATTTTTTTTTTCAACGAGAAAGAGGGATACGATAGTGAAAGGAGGTTTGGTGGCCCGGAAGATGTTATAAGAGAAAAGCAAAACCACGTTGCGAAGACACCGCCAACCCCCTTGCGTAAATTTTTAATTTCTCTATGGGGCGAAAATTTCATGTTAAATATCCATCCCCCCCCAACTTTTATTTTGCGGTAAAACCCCCTCCCGCTCGTTAACCCCCCCCCCCCCCCTTCCTTCACCCCGTTACAACGTCATTGTTAATTTTCGACGTTAATTTTCTTCTTGTCCGCATTCGCGGAAATGGCACAATATACGATTTCGCGGGAACAGAACAAACGAAATTCATTTGAATGAATCGACCAAACACTGTAATTGAATTCATGGAAATTTGACTGATTTAATGTAATCGCTTTTTTGTTTTTGCTCATCTTCTGTATACATTCCACTAAACTTATGTTCACGTTTAACATAATTCAGATTCGCTTTCAATTAATATGCCATTGCAAGAATCAAATCTCGCGTCGTTTTATTGTGAGAAAAAAAGCGAAGTACACTTTAGTTTATCTTTCGTTCCTACCAAATTTAAACTAATGTCACCTTCAGGGATTACATTTAAACTTTTGATAAATAAAACTGAAGAACTTGATGAATAGACTTACTTTGAATTTAATTTCTATACAAATTCAACTCCACGTGTAACCGATTGAAGCTTCAATTTATTTTCCTTTTTTTAACGGATCAAAAATTGTATTCGGCATGCAGTTTTAAAACAAGACCTTTTTCATTGATTACGTTTGGAAGAAAGGTATTTTCCCTATGTACCAAATAACCAGATTAACGAATTGCAATATTTCTATCGCGCTAACAAATATTCGATTACCAAAACCAATCAATTTCCACCAAACGCATCTGTCGGATTCGCGAATTCACCTTTTTTTCCGCATACCAACATAACTCTATACTGACCATAATTTCCTCCAATTGACTGAAATCATAAGTTCACGCAATTTTTTCGCCAGCGCAATCCTCGTGAATCGACGGCGCGCTGAAATTCAGCGGAATAAAGTTTAATTAGTTCACGTCAATTTAGAATCATGTGAAACAGAAATTGACTGAAATGCGAATCAGCGGGATATCAAGATATTACGTTCGCTCGTTGACGGTGACTGTCCGAGTCTTTTCATCCTTTTAATTTCGTTCGATAATTAAGCGGCATTGTTAATATTGTTATCTCGTAATGTCCATTCGGCAGATTGAAATTCACTTCTTCATTTCAGGGGTGACCCGCTTGCTGACCATACCGGAAGTCGCGTACAATGTGAAAGTGGATATAATTGCGTTACATGGATTATCGTTTCTGTGGGATAATTTTACAATAGTATTTAAAGACAGGCATAAACAAAGGTACGAGGTGAATCGCCAGAGTGCTTTCGGAACGACAAAGCCCATCGTGGTGGGAGGGGCCGCCTTTTTTGGCCAAATCACTGACAAATTTGTCAACTTTTGGACCACTGGTCCAACCATATCGGAAATTGTTATATTAGTAAGTTATAACGTTAATTTCACCGTAAAAGCAAGTGTCTCATTTTGAGACATTTTTGGTAAGTGAGAAAATAAAAGAATCTCATTAGTAACACCTTCGGTGTCTCAAATATAATAAAATGTCTCAAAACGATACTTAATTTTAGTGTTATGCAAAGAACACGTGTGTACTACTGAAAATATCATTTTAAATGAAAATTCGTCATTTGAATGATTGATTAAAAAAAAATCCTTTCAATTTTGACACAAAATTCGTGAATCATTTTTCTCAGTGTATACACACGTAAAATTGTCTAAGTACGTTCTAAAAAATAATATCTTGTTGTGAGACACTTTTGGTAATTTAGACATGCAAAGTGTTTTAAAATAAGATATTCATATATACTTCGGAAAGCTTTTATAATCAAACGTCCAACATTTGTTCACTAACAAATTTTAATTTCAAAAGAAATTTCGAACAGTTAATCTTTTCAAAAACTATTTTGCTACAAAAATTTGATAGAACTGTGAAATAATAATCAACAAAATAGCGATTTCATGTTATAGTTACTAATAAAAATGAAATCCAATAATGCATAAATATTATTTCAATTAAAAGTAATTTCTCTGTTACATATAACCCAGCCACTAATTTACATAAACAGTCAAGATCTTTTTTTTATACCCAAAAGTAGTTCAAATATTCCGTTCCGCGCGTTAATATTGTATTTAAACGATATTGCGTTTCAAAGTTTCATGATAATGAAAGAAAATGAACGAAATTCAATTAAATTGATTATACGCAAATAATTAAATTAATTAAATATACCGCGCCTGTCAAATCAGTCGAGATAATTGACGCAGCTAAATATTAACTACTGCTTTAAACAAAATTAAATCAATAAGTGAATGTGATGCTGCGAAAATGCAGAATTCCACTTGTGTCAAAAGTATAGTATAAATCGTTAGTTTACTTAGTTTTTGATACATAATGTTAGAAATAAAATATGACGCCTCCCCCCTCAAAAAAAAATCGTAAATAATGTGATGTTCAAAACGTGATCAAAACAAATATTTTACAGGTCTCCCTACCTGATGTAATTGATAAACGAGGTGTTTCCGTATCAGCGCTCTCCAGATACGTTTTAAATCGGCATGATAAACGTTCGAAAAATAAATACACGTGGATAGTCGGTGGCTGGGGTTCGTGTTCTGTCGCGTGTGGCGGAGGAAATCGATATAGAACAATAGCTTGCAAGAATGAGGAAACTGGCAAACTCGTTTTAAAAAGAAAGTGTTCCACGACGGCCAAGCCTGCTTTAATTTCGGAACGTTGCAACAACGCGAGGTAATTAACTATATGGCTGAATTTATACGTCGATTGCATCTACTTTAACAAGAAGCATTACTTGCGATTATTAATATATTCGTATCCAAAAAGTTGATGTGTTCTTGAAGTTCCCAACGTTTATTCCCACGTGGAAAAAATTGTTGCCAGCTGGCTGGCATTAATCTGGCAAAAGTCCGGCATTTTTACGTGAGCCAGACTTATGCCGGACACATGCCATACCACTGCCAGACTTCGGAGGTCTGGCGAGGGTATGGCATTCGTATCAGACTTTTGCCAGATTAATGCCAGCCAACTGGCAAGATTTTTTTCCACGCGGGTCAGTAAAGGAAAATAAAATCACATACACTACAAATTATATATAATATATACAAATTACATATAATAAATTGTTGTTTATTAATAAACGTTGGAAACTTTAACTCTATAAGTTGACGACAAATTCAATAAATTATAGAAATGAAACAAGTTTGAGATAAAGTTGTTTTTTCGATTTGTATTACGTTACAAATGCAAGATTGTAAAACCTGCAAAACCGTCATGAAAATTCAATTGTATGTAATACAAGTGTACACTGATAAAAAAGACTGCACCATCTCAAAATGGTAAGAAATGGATACAATTTCAATTGTACCATCTAGATTGCACCATGGTGAAACAGGGTATAGTACAATCAAAGATGGTAAGATTGTATCATCTTTTTCTTACTATCTCAAAATGATACAACCCTTTTTTCTTATTGTGAAGTGAAATTTTTACAAACATAGTAGTCTTGTTATATCAATTTTCAATCATCAATTTCTGTATTCATCAGTGTTGTTAACAATATTAAATTCTTGACCTCTGTTATTCAAAATGAAATAGTCACGGAAATAAAAAGAAAATCGCAAAGTAATAGTTAATATTTTAACTGCAAATTATTGTAAATCAAACGGTGTTAAAACCGAAATGAATAAAACATTTCATCTGCCGCGCGTTGTTAACAATAATAAAAGAACACGTTATGTGCGTTTTCGTTTCCAGTTGTGATTTCAAATGGCTGGTGGGTCCGTGGGGAAATTGCTCGGCGTCATGCGGAAATGAGGGAGTTCAGAAAAGACAGATTTATTGCGTTCAAAAAGTTCATAATCAGGTCAACTTTTTAGCATTTAAAACGACGAATAACAAGTTTCAATTTGCGAAAATATCCGCACAATGCAACCGGCAAAAAGCTCCCCTAACGGAAAGGAATTGTAACAGAGTGATTTGCCCAAATAAATGAACATTGCCAAAATCAATAGCAAGTGTACTTTACTCTTTATGTCCATCAATTTTATTTTTATTATAAAATATAACTCTTTTCCTCAATAATGTGTTCTACATTTCATATAAAATTCTCATAATCTCATAATTCTAAATATCAATTTTTTCACAAGTTGTATTTTAATAGGCGCAACATTAAAAAAAAACCTTATATAATGTACTTAATAAATAAATTATTTTTTTATTATTTAGCGCCGGTGTCATGAAAAATCACCTTGAATGAAAAATAAATGACAAACAAATCAATAAATAAGACGAGAAAAATTTTCTCTTATCGACGGTGTTTTCTAAATCGTTCACATTAGTACAGAATGGTGGCAGCACTTTCAAAGAATACATGAATACATACTCTCTGACACAACATTGTTACAGTTAAAGTAGAAAAAGGGCATAATCACATTTTCGACCGTTACAATTCAACTTTGATATACTTTTTAAATATTGCTTAACTTTGAATACAAATTAACTGCGAAAAAAATGCAAAAAATAGAAAAATGTTTAGCAAGTTAAAATATTCCAATTTTTTACTCTGTTCAAATGCAATAATTTTTAAACGAAAATAGGTATCGAGATATTTAGAGAACATTAATTTAAAATAGTACTGATTTTCATAAAAACAACTATATAACAAGAGTATTAAGTAATAAAAAATTATTAACTTTCTAGTAACTTAAAATTAGAAAATTTTAACGATTTGCATTTAATAAAAGTAAATTACTCACCAACGCTGATATTGTGTTGTTGCCTAGGTACAATCATTTCGTTACTACACCCACCTGCAACATATATGCCAGATAATGAATCAATAAAATGTAAATGTGACTTCAATTTTAAAATAATAATCTTCTGTAATTTTAACGTAAAATTTTTCATATACACAAACATAACTTCCGTATTAATACTTGATAAATAAATACACTATGCTGTACTGTTCAATATTCGGTTTTCGTTTATCTTTTTATTAATTTGTTTTCTTTGCTTTACAAATTATATGATTACAAAAAGTTTCGTAACACGGATAAATATCCCATTGACGTTTTGATAATCTGAAAATAATAATGAATTCTTGTGAATGTCCTTTTGTATCATAACACCATCATTTTCAGTGGCGAGTTAAAAAATTCATGAAACAAAGACAAAAAATGAAAAAAAAAAAAATCATTCAAGTTGAAAAGAGACGAGAAGTAAGCACGATATTATACAATTTTCCGCTCCTTATCTACAGTCTTTACAATCTTTTGTTTTCGGTTTATAAATTTCTTAATCCACGTTTGATTGTTTAAATAAAACTTTAAAGTATTATTTATATTTTTAATTTTTGTTTTAATTAAAACAAAAATTATTCATTTATAAAACTGTATAAAATATTACAATTCTGCATAAAACCAAAAAAAATCTTTTTCTAACACAATGAGAAAAATATTGTACTTAACTCGGTAAAATAGTACATTATTTAACGAGGAAAAAATTAGTTTTCAGCTGGTAACATATAGGGCTGCCAACTTAGAAATTATTTTTCGAGTTGAGTACGATATTTTTCTTAACGAGAAAATAACTTTTATATTTGTATCCCTTGGGTTCATCAAACTTAAAACTTATTTTGTTCTCAATAAGTGATATTAGTATATTATTTCTGAGGGCGCCACTGCAGCCGAGGCATGTACGCTATTTTACGGACCAAGGGAGCGGGCGGTAAATTGGAACTTATCGCCCTAGGACGGTAAGTTCCAATTTTGTCCGGTCCCAAGGTGCGTAAAACACAAACCATTTAAACGTTGAAAAACGATTGAACCCTTTAATTACACGCAGAAAAAGGTTTAGTCAATTTTTACTAAAATTTTGGTAACCGTGAACTATAAGTTCAAATTCGCTTTTTTTTTTAATGAAAGAATCAGTTTAAAAATAACAAATTATTCAATATCTTTACCAAAAACTTCTCAAAATTACCAGAGTCTTTGGTAATTATACCTAATACTTTTGTAATTTAAAAGCGATTCTCTCATTTAAAAAAACGAATTTAACCTTATACTTCACGCTAACCAAAACTTTAATAAAAATTAACCACGTCTTTTCCTGCATGTAAAATTTTTTTTCAGTACAAAAAAATTGCTAAATTAATCCAACTAATAAATATATTATAATATTTACATCCGTGAATGTGCTGCGATAAAAGGTGACAAAGTCACCGGCTGTTAAACGTAACGGTTTTTGGGCCCTGGCCGTGCAAATAATAAGAATTTTTACTTTTTCGCATGGCATGTCATACCAGTGACATTGATAAACTGCTTCATGTATTTTGTTACTCTGTGGAAAACAAATATTTATGATGCCAAAGAATATTGCAGCCCTTTTACCTCTATAAAAACGAAAGCTTTCAACCTAATCTAAAATTTACACCTCATTTCAAGCTAAGTTATTAAAAGTGCGGGATTTAACCTTTCTTTAAGACAACTTAGTACGTCATAAATGTTTTTAGAAACGATTGTAAGGTTTCGTTCTTACAAGGACTAATATACTTTCACACTTTTATTTTACTGTTGTTATTCATTTTTTTTTCTTATAATTACCGTTGTTACCATAATTTCACCTACAGAACATACCAAGAAGATTAAGAATAGCATCACACTCATGAATAACACAAATGTAAGTAGTATGGTTTTATCACCATTCACATTCTGCCGAAAAGATTATTATTAATTTAATATGCAACTTACACACAAACGAAGAAAAACGTTACGTGATTCCTTAATAAACCAAGTCAAAATGGAACAAGGCAGTATTTAATCACTATTCAATTTTCCAGAGGCCCTTACAAGTACCTTGTAATGGTTCCCCGATAGAAAATGCCGTATATGATACGTATATTACACTGAAAAAACCATATTGTAACCACTGCAAGATATATTTCATATTGTAGACAATTTCATATTGTAAACTGTTTACGATATTATATCGTAACTACTTTTAGCCACTGACATTGCTAGATTGCTTTATTTCGACCAATCAGCTTGCTGGAAATTGTACAATCCATACTGTACGATATCGTTTTCTCAGTGTAGATAGGCGTTTAGCTCTTACTTATCTCTTATACATATAATATACATATATATACGTATACTATACCTGTAAGTATGATGTTCTATTAGAGTTTAAATCCTACCTTGTTTAATTTTTACTAATGTTAATAGTATTCAAATGCATGTAAAAATTATATAAGTTGGCATCAGACTGACACAAACAATGTTGCAGTTGCATAACATATCGCTAAGTATTACCGTTATTATTTGATAGCCCAACATACACACGTTTACGGTTGAACACACGAGATAAACAAAAAGTGAAATACTGAATGACTTTTGTATTGCTTTTCCCATTCTGCAAAAAAATGCCTTCAATTAATAAGGTTTTTTGTTTCATAAACCAATAAAGAATCAACAAATATTAAAGTGACAACAAAAGATATTCACAATATTTCATCCAAATCGAAGGCATTGACTCATTTTTTATAGTGGTTTAAATTGAATTACTAAACACTTCTATCAATGTAAATATTATTTATATGATGAAACAAGTGCAATTGCATGAAATTTACAACTCTATCTTTTTCCTCCATTTCTTTATCTCTTATGATTACAGAGACATTACATAAGATTACATAAACTTTAAAAAAGTCGTTTTAACGTAACGGAAATAGAGTAATGTTAAATGTTAATCACATAACTCAGATTGATTGTAATTCATTTTTTGTCAAAAAAATGAATAAATAAAAAAATAAATAAATACAAAACGTATACTCACTGCATAAGTTTTGCATGCATCCGTATGACCCGATACAATTCTTCCACGCTTTCGGGTTTGGCATCAGTTGACAAGTTACTGATTCTGAGAGCTAATATGGTCATCTGGCCTGATATATGGTAGACTAAAATGATGATCGTACAGTCGTGACCCAAGATCACAAAAAAACTGATCACTACAAATGGTATCTGCAATACATAGGTCCAAACATATGTTTTTGTGTCATTTATTTCATATAACATGTAGAACCTGTATGGTAGTTCGTATTCATTCGTAAAGTTGACTTCCGAACCTGTTATCATTAGATTATATAGAAAAATTTGATTCTGTACTTAAAATAATTTCATTTTTCTTAATCAAATTTGTTTGCCGTGAAAATAGCTCTTAAAACGTACAAAAGTGCCAAAAATATTGTGCCTCTAGTTCCGAAAGTTCAAACCTCAAAATTCAAGTGCAAACAAGTTTCTAGCCTCAAAATTCAAATATATTTACGTGACAATCGGTACGATTTAGGACAAATATAAGACTTAACGCAATATAAGAAAAAAATAATATTTATTCAACACTGTCTATCATCACTGTAAATGTTGTCGTTATAGCTCAACAAACTCACCAGCACTCAAACGAGTCGTAATGGGTTTCAGAAAATAAGAATAAGTTATTAATGTAACGTAAGTAATAATCAACATAGCGATGATTCTCGCCGTGGCCATAAAGGGCAGAAAAAGCCTCCTTTCCTCCTTGCTTTGAAACCTTTTAATATTGTAATCCTGGAGGGATTCCGTGACTAACATCTTGATTTTTAATATCTGGATGCGGAAAACCAGTATTCGAGAAATGATCGTCGTGAATGCCAAATTTTCTGATAAATTCATCACCACGTGCTCTAAATCACTGAAGAAGACTATCAGGTCTACGTATTCCAGAATCATGTTGTAAACAAACCAACCGAAACTTAAAACGAAAAGGAAATCGTTTTTGTTCTCGGGCCACAGACCCAGTGGGTACAACGATAATTTGATCCAGAAGAAAACTCTTTTCGCTGCGTCCAACTCTTTCTGACCCTTATTCAAAAAATACACAATTCGGATTTTTTCATCATCCCAACACGCAAGCTTTTTTTCGTTTATTTTCGAAAAACGAATTTCTTTCGACGACAGTCATTAACTTTTAAGAACAAAAGTTTCTTTCTTTGTTAAATCAACGACTTAATTGGGATGCACATGTCCGCAATTAAAAAATTGTTATTCGAAAACAGTGAATTGTATTACATTGTGAACAGATTTTAATAGCTAGAGATTAATATCTACTAATTTTGTATTACTATTTACTGTCTTTAATAATAATTTCTCAATTGCGGACATATCTATGCCAACTTTCTCAGAAAAGATAATAATTTTTATAACACATTTTTCTCAGTGTACTTGATTCATTTGGTTCGTCATTGCGCAACGTTGTCTCACGAGCAGCAAACTGAAGACTATGGATAAATTATGAAATTACCTAATTAGTATTGCGTGCAAAAGCCTTATTATAGATGTTAAAAGAAAGTTTGCAAATTTTCTGGAAACTATTAAATTTGCGTTATTAATTATTTGGCAACTGCACTTCTATCTTCAGAATGTGTATTCTTTGAACGTTGGGGGAAAATCATTGCAACGCATTAATTTTGTATTAGCTACTGAAGAGGATTACCGATTTGAATGATGTCGAATTATTAGAAGAAGACTGTAATTTTTTATATAGAGAAACCGCAATCAGAGTTCTTTACAATGTACTATAACGAATGAACAAATGAAAGAACAAATTCGTAACTTTTGTTTTCATGATTAATGATAAGGACATTATTTGAATGACAATTATGAAGTCTACTATGTTCTTAAAACCGCATTTTCTATTGCGGAACGAAAATTCCGTTAAAAATGTGGTTTACGGTAATTTCTCTTTTCAACGAAAAGTGTCTTTATCTTTCATGACTTGAATTAGTCAGTTTGACATTATAAGATACTTTTTTCGTATGATTCTTGTTGGAAGAATTCAAATCGAGTGACTATACTGACAAATTTTATAGAGTAGAAATATTAAAAGTATTTATCTTTACTTACCTTTTATTTCCGGTAATGAACGATAAAACACTCAGAAAAATATTTTCGGGAGACGTTTCGAGTGAAGAAAAAATTTATCTTTGCGAGAAATATTGTCTTGATAGAAGAAAATCTCCAGATAAAAATCTCATGACTCCAGATAAAAATTCTTCATTGAAAATTTTCGTCTTAAATTAAGAAAACTATTTTAAGTTTAAATTTGGTTGAACTTTTTGGACACCGTTGCCAATTTAAGCTGCATTTACGACAATCGTAAGTAGAAACAACGATGCCAAATTGTTTTGTGATATACGCGAAAGATTGGTCCAAGTTGGTCTAAGCAAAAATGGCAACACTGCTTACATTGGACCAATCGAAGCCCTCAAAATTAATGTTACAAAAAATGGAAATCTCAAAAATGTATCGTCTTCAGCGAAGGATCACATGGTCCAACACCAAAATACTAATAAAACGCAAATATTCATGAACATACACTGCAAAAACAAGTGTCTTATTTTAAGTCACTTTTAAGAGAATAGACGGTAAAAGTGACCTATGATAAGACACTTTTTATACACTAGACGCAAATAAGTGATTAAACGATTTAAAGTAAGTCACTTTGTTTCTGTAGTGTATACCTAAAGTTTTTAAATCAAATCAACGTTCTTTCTCAAACAAATTAATTAAGCAAATTTGCGATTACTTTCCATCCAATTTGACTTTACCACGTTTGTCGAAAACAAAAAAAAAATACATGAACCGTCCTATCCTTGTCACTCCTTGCACCCAGCGGTACCCCTTTTCCCCGCGTTTTAATAGCTTCCACAGTCCGCTGCGTTACAATACACCGCAACTGTACGCGCGCTGCACACGAAATTCATATGCGGCTGAACTCCATCGCCGGCGTCATCTCGCGGGAAACGATCAACCTTCAGTAGGCGCAAAGCCAGCGGAACGGAGCTACTGTCAGTATGCAAGTGCGAGTGCAATTGTGTTAATTTATTTAAAACGTTTAGCCAATAAAGGTACGTATGACAACACGCGCAATCACGCGAAACGAATTGCTTTCGCGCGAATCTATCTCAAGGTGTAAAAACGCGAGACGACGGAAAGTCCGACAGCGTTTTATATAACGTCAAGCACCGATCGATTTTTATTTCAGCATATTTCGTGCATATAACCTGCACGGTGTTTACGCGTCCGACGAATCACGATGAGCTTTACCCTTTCCACCCACGTGACAGCGGAACTATTTTTCGAGTCTAATTTGAACGCTTAGTTAATAAACAAATAAAAACAAGAGTGTTTTAAATTATTCAAATCATTGCGAAGGCAATGATACGATGTATGTATACATTGTACATGAACTGTGTATGTAGTATAAATTTTATTCTCTTGCAATTACGGAATTTTTGTGTGATTAGTTGTAACGTATACGTTTTTGCGTCAGTTTAAAAATTTTACATTTATATGTAATTCAAGGTTTTTTACAGTGTATAATTAAAACAAACAAAAACAATTAATTTAATAAATACGGTGAAACAGTTACCGGATTATCGTATTTCTAAACCGAAAAAATTAAATTTTTAAAAAAAGTTTTTCTTCGTTTAAAAACTGTAAAATTTGTGTCGAATTGCAAAAATTGTACTATGAAAGTTACTATTATAGGTAACTGTTGTTAACAATACATAACAATACACAACAATGCATTAGAGCATTCTTTTATCTATAACATTTTCTGGATCAAGTCATTTGGCCCGTACATTTAGCTACTGCATGTAGACTGAACGTTTTAAATCATCAGATCTAATCTAACTGCAGCAGCTGAATATGCCATTATTTTGTCTATAAGATAACATTTGTCAATGAAAAAGCTTCGCTTGATATGTTTTATTTGATGTAAAAGAAATAACATTTCATCTGCAAAGTTAATGTATGATGAACTCACCATTCTTCAAATAATACTTTCTAAACACCGAGGCAAAAATCAGAGTCAAAATTACTATTTTTGGTAGTGGATTTAAGACGTCGTGAAAACAGCTAAAAATATATTATTTATATTGTTGCAGCGTATAAATGAAAAATATTAATTAACGAGTAAAAATGTCAAAAAATATTATTTTTTCTCGCGAAGAAATGTGAATTAATTCTTTTGCTTTATATTTTCTCAACAATACCAGGGATATTGAAATTCGAGATCGTTCGAGAATGCTCAAACATGAAGGACAGAATTTAGAAGTCCAATAAATTAAAGTGGTCTATCATGAAGGAGCGTATTATTTGGGTGCCAATATCTGCTGACATAAACAATTAATTTTTCAACTTTCAACACTAAAATAACACTCTGAATCAGTAAGTTATAAAAATAAAATACGGAAATATAATTTGATTTTTACGTTCGCCACCATAAAGTAAAAATTAATTATAATATCTTCTGAACTACACGGTGTAATGTGTCTTATGTTAGTTTTTCATCAAAATCTATTTATGTGCAAGAAAAACTAAAACACAAAATGTACCAGTTATACATAAGTTTCCTGTACTTCCCATACAGTTTTGCTCAAATCTGACAGCAAATATCTCAGCTTACAGGTGGTAAATGGACTTTAAAGTTCGGGAAATTATGATCCATTGCTTAAAGAACAAATATGCAAAATTTTGTCATAGTCTGTTTGTAGCGCCTACCATAACAGAACTACGTCAAGTATATTTCATAATGATACGAAAAGATTTTATTATTGCAACATGTTAAATGACATGTTGCAATAATTGACATTGAAAAAAAAAAAATTAAATCGAATTTGGATCGGGATGGATCCAACAATCGGTGTAAAATTCACTCCGGTCATAATTTTTCGTTTTTTCGTTTCTTACTAATTACTTTGCATAATAAAGTATCTTGTTTT
>JABFOV010000928.1:13073-29996 GCA_022817685.1 Aradophagus sp. ZL-2020
AAAAAAAAAAAATTAAATCGAATTTGGATCGGGATGGATCCAACAATCGGTGTAAAATTCACTCCGGTCATAATTTTTCGTTTTTTCGTTTCTTACTAATTACTTTGCATAATAAAGTATCTTGTTTTTTTCATCGTTACGAAATGTCATAAAGTAATTATAAACATCATTATTAATAAATATTTATAAATACATATCGGCTATACTTTTTTTATTTGTATGAAATAATTCATTTTATTAGACACTTAAATTCTGTTTTTGTCTCCATAAATAATGCAAATTATTCTCACCATCAAAATAGTAATATTTCAATTTTTTGTCCTCGAACAACATAATTAATTAAAACCTGCAGTGGTTGAAAAAAATGTATGATAAAGTAGACATGAATTGTTCTCTAGAATAATAATTTCAGTCAATAAACCAGCTGTCTCTTGAACAGCGAGCGTTATGTCTAAAACAATAAAGCAGTGCACGTGGAAAAAAAGTAGAAGAGTTCAGCGTTGACTGATTCGATTAAATATACGACTGTTTGCATTAAGCATTAAAGCTGATAAGAATGCGTGACACTGCTACTTGCCACTAAACATCTTTGAGTGTTTGTGTATTACAAACGATTGCTCTTTTTTTATATTTTATAATACATTTTATTAAGCAAATTTTCGTAAGACATGAGTAAGACCGTTGTCCTTGTTTCATAAGCAGACGATGAGTAACACGATTAAAGTACTATTTGACCATGACTGTATCTTTCAAATATTTCTCATTTAACTTGATACAATCATATACCTTTTTATTAATAGACAGAATGCAATTCGCACTCGAAAATGTTTTGTTTTACAAAACAAAATGTTGTAGAATAATTTTTGTTTAACAATTATTTTCAACGCAAACACATGCAGTTATTATTAAAATAAAAATATGCATCTTTATTTTGCAGATATTAAGAGTTGCATATATATATTTTATTAGTTGCGAGAACAACAAATTCGATGATCACCAAAAAGAAATACAAACATGGACAAGGGAATTGGTACTGAAAACTCTAGGAAAAATCCATATGAAAGTTCAAACTTCTTATCGAAGCTCTCGTTCGCGTACGTAAAGTTATACGTTTAAAATTGCACAAAAATGTATGGAAATTTGCAGTATTTTCATACGATTGTTCTTCCGTTTCGATCATGCATACATTCTTTCACTTGCAAAAACAAGTGTCTTGTTTAGAGACATGTTTTTGAGACAACTGCCTCAATTCGTCACAAATTAAGACATTTTTTTGCAGAGTTTCATATGCATGATCTCTTAATTTTTTCACGAAAAATTAAACGACGTTGAAATTGCAGGTGGATATTTAAATTATTCATGGTTAGTTACAAAAAAACCTTAGAAGAATCGGATCTCTATGATTGTCTCAAAACCCAAAGGAGTCAGTTGCTGGGGGAAACACTTCAAAAGCACTGGCAAATTGAGTATAACAAATGGAAGGAGTCAAAATGCGGAAAACGACCAAAATTAATTAAATGCTTATTGAAAATGTTTAAAACCAAATTAGTTATAACGGGAATACTTAATGTCATATCACGATTATGCTTTGAGTAAGAATAAATTTTCTACAACTCTACTTCTAATGGACACTGAGAAAAATAGATAGTTAGAAGAGCTATCTTCAATGTTCAGTTAAAAAGGCTGAAATTAATAAATAATTTTTCGTAGTTAGACGAAGACTCAGATACAAATGATTAAAAAAAATAATGTAGATAGTCAATATGAATACTTAAATAATCAATATGAATGTTAAGGTTATGAAATATATCAGTATTAATTATCTGGATAATCAATTTAATTATTTATTTATTAACTATCTATCTGCCTTTTTGAATTTCTGTTTTTCTCAGTAAAATTAATTGTTGATGAATTTCTTCCTTACTCGAAAATAAAATATGTAGGTAGCACGAGCCGAAGGTGAGTGATACCAACGATAATTTATTTTCTCAGAAGGAAAAATATCATACTTAACTCGGTAAAAATAACTTCTATGTTAGTAGCCATTTGGGCTACAAACTCATTGTAAAAAAAATATAATAATACCTTTTCCTTGTTAAATTATACTATTATTATTTCAGGATAGTTGGACCAATCATCTTCGCAAATTTTTTAAATTATTTCAGTCCAAGCAAACACGTTTCATGGCCCGATGCGTGTTATTGGGCCGCTGCACTTTGCATCAACATGTTTTTACATGTCCTAATAACGCATCATCTTGCACATCTTCTTATATGTACGGGAATCGAAATGAACATTGCGTGTTCCTCGTTAATTTATCGCAAAGTACTTATGTTATCGCCAACTTGCATGGATGACAGTAGCGGTGGCACCTCAACGGGTCAGGTACATAGTTGTCAATAACAAGGATAAAAGCGTCACCAGATCTATGTTAAATGGATGGATCTGGTGACGCTTTTGTCTTTCTCATTAGCAACTAGTTAAGTAAATAATTTGAATGATGAATTAAACGTGACTGTACAAATAAACATTTACATTCATTCATTAGATGCAATTTGAATGCAAACTGATCAACTGGTCACTTAGATACAATGAAAACGCTTCAATTTATTTTTCAGGTACTGAACCTGTTAAGCAACGATGTTAGCAGATTTGATTACGGATTGATGGACGTCCATGATTTATGGGTCGGACCGTTTCAGATGGCTATAACCGCGTATATTATTTATCAATACGTCAACTGGACTGGACTTACTGGAATAGGCGTTTCTATACTTTTCCTTCCTCTACTCGGTAATCAAAACCACCTTATTCAATGAACTACAGAACAACCCGCGCAGAAAAAATCGTGTGGCTCGACGCGACGTGGGGACACCCCTATCTACACGCTGAGCCACACGTTTTTTTCTGCGACGGGAACTTGTGCAAAATGATCTATTTGCACACAAGTTTGAAAGAAAAAATACCCAAACTGTATACCAATGGCACAATAAAAACTTATTTTCTAGCTGTGATTGGAAAAAAATCATCGGTCGCCATTCCAAAAGCCGCTGGAAAAACGGACAACAGACTAAGATTTATGAATGAAATACTCAAAGGAATTCAGATTATCAAAATGTACGCTTGGGAAAAACCTTTTGCCGCCATTATCGAGAAAAGTCGAATGTAAGTCATGAAAAGGAAGAATGCAAAGACCAAATAGATATTTCACTAACAATGTTTTCCGTTGCAGAAAAGAAATGAAAGCTGTCAAACGCGTCAATTGCTTGTACCATTTGTGCTTTTCATTTGAAGCGTACATGGCTCAAGTTTGCGTTTTCATCTCTATAGTAACCTACGTTTATCTAGAAAATGAAATCAGCGGGGACAAAGTATACATTATGGTTGAATACTACAGCATTCTAAGCTTTCTCTTTTTTTCATCGTTTACAATCGGTACTATATCTTTATTTAATCACAAAGGTATAAAAAAATTAAGTAAACAAACGAAGATAAACAAAAATGCATTATTCTATTTGCAGGTTTGCACGAGGTTATTGGAGCAAAAACGTCCCTAAAACGCATTGAAAATTTCTTGATACTTGACGAAGTGACGAAGAAACATCAAGGCGAATACAATAACATTCCTGTGGTGAAAGATGTAGTCATATGTTGCAATAATATCACGGCAAAGTGGAATCCGAGTAGCGACAAAGAAACATTAAAAGACATTGATTTAACTATTACTAGTGGAAAAATGGTTGGCATAATTGGACAAGTAGGGGCTGGTAAGACAAGTTTTTTACGGACTCTAATCGGCGAAGTTCCAATATGTAACGGAACTATGACAGTACACGGTAAAATCGCTTATGCGAGTCAAGAGCCTTGGATATATTCAGCGACTGTCAAAGAAAATATTTTATTTGACAGACCTCTTAATAATGAAAGGTAAGTTCAAACATTTGTAAATTGATATTATACTATTAAAAGCTTGTCTTCAAATTGAAACGGTATCAAAAGTTGAGTGCAACCAGATAGTCGGCTTCTGCGATGCAATGTAGATTACTCTAGCTTTGAATGAATTGATCTTAAACTTTCTATGAGAGACAAAGTAAACTAGAATTTTATTGAACATTGTTAACAGGTACGAAAAAGTGTTATCAGTTTGTCAACTACACGAGGATTTACTGTTACTTCCCTTCGGAGATAAAACCATCGTAGGCGAAAGCGGTATTAATTTAAGTGGTGGACAACGGGCGAGAATCAACCTTGCCCGAGCTGTATATTCTGATGCTGACGTGTACATGTTGGACGACCCATTATCCGCGGTTGACGTTGAAGTTGGGAAACGGATATTCCATGAGTGTTTGCTAACGTACCTTCAGGGCAAAACAGTAATCTTGATAACTCATCACACTACACACATGAAATACATGGATCACATAGTGTTACTAAACGATGGGCAAATTCTCTTTCAAGGCAAATTTGACGATCTGCAAAGTGCTAACACTCAGTTGACCAATTATCTGAAAGATTCTGAAAATTTGGACATATCAGAGGATTATGTTCAAGACAAACGTGAATATTTGAGCGAAACGAAAGATAACGAAGACGACAATAAAGAAATTATCGCACAAGGGAGAGTACCTTCCAAAATTTATGTCGAATTCTTCAAAGCAGCCAAAAGTCCGTGGTTGATTGTTTCAATAATTGCTCTATTTTTTATGTACAAGGTAAATGTAATAAATTTACTAGTGAAACGTGTAAGAATGGGTCGTTACCGAATTCCGACCTGAAGATTATCTTTCCAATAAAAATGCCTCTTAGTGTGACCGAATCGCGAACTATCGAAACTGCTTTATATTATATCCTTGTTGTGAACTAATAACAGGTGCCCTGTACACTGTTTTGATTTTAGTGATTTTACCTTGATCAAAAATGTAAATGATTTTACTTCTCGTCAGTCTTTCCTCACGAATTCATCGCAATGAAACTCAAGCACGTGGTGAGTGAAAGAGAAAAAAATTCTTGTGAAAAATAATTTTAGATACCGGTTTTTAAAACAGGTACTTTCGAATTTGAAAATGAATATTTGTACGTATATTCGTACGTCTTATTAATATTTTATCAGCTGATAAAAATTAGTTCACACAAGGATTAAGTAGGAAGGATTATCTAAGAGATAATTTTAGTTCAGAATTCGTACACCGTTTCAAGAATATTCAACAAATAGTTCACAACTCGTTACCGACCGTGAAAATGTTTGTTAAAATATGAATAACTTAATCCATTTTTTAACAAAAATTGATATTATTTCTCATTATTTTATTATTACTATAGTTAATAATTAACTATTTTAATTGAACACAAAAGAATGATTTAAGTTATGTTCTAATTAACATTACTGTTTGTTAAATTAGACTGCTGCGTTTGGTGCGGATTATCTCATAGCGTATTGGGTAAACGTGGCGGAAACAAATCAAACAAAGACTAATGTAGATGAACAAAAAGAATGGTATATTGTAATGTTCGGTGGAATTATAATTGTTGAAATAATGTCATACATGATCTTAATATATGCTTTTTACGAACTGTATGCACGCATATCCAGAAATTTGCACGCAAACATGTTTGAGAACGTCATACGCGCAACCATGCCTTTCTTCTACAAAAATCCTGTCGGACGAATAATGAACAGGTAATTTATCATTTTACCTCCATATAATTTAAACAACGTACGTTTTTCATCACCATAAATAAATACGGCTCATTAATTTGTTTCAGATTTTCTAAAGACATAAACACCGTTGACTTAAATATGCCGTTAGACATGTATGATGTATGCAACATGGGACTAGGCTTCCTTTTCTCGATCACCATGATCTCTGGCATCAATCCATACTTACTGCCATTCACTGTGATATTGACTATCATAATTTATCTCTTACGTGAATTTTATATTAAAACTAGTAGATCATTGAGGCGCATAGCAGGAGCAGGTAAGTTAAATGTCACTTATGTCAAACAAAAAAACTATTAATACGTATTGGAAAAATTAATGAAAATTTTTTCATACAGCACGGTCACCAATATATGACCACTTAACTTCAACCTTCCATGGAATAAGCACCATTCGTGCTTTCAATGCCCAGGACAAATCTTTAGTGAAATTCAACAGAAACAAGGACAACCATACTTCATCCTTATATCTATTCATATCAAGTTCTCGTGCATTTGGATTGCTCGTAGACGTTATACTAAATATATTTCTGACTGCGGTGGTACTCGTTTTTCTTTTTGTTGGTGACAATGCGTTGATAGGTAACGTCGGTTTGGCCTTATCCAAAGTACTTTGGCTGTGTAGGGTCTTGCAATGGGCCATTCGCGTGACCACTAAACTAGAAAATGAATTTGTTTCCGTGGAAAGGATTCTGGAATACACAAAGCTAAAGAAAGAGCCCCCTTTCGAAAGCAGTCCTGACAAAAAACCACCTCCAGATTGGCCATCGAAAGGTGATATCGTATTTAAGGATATGAGCATCAAATATGACGAAGACGGTGAGACTGTCTTGAAAGATTTAAATTTCCGAGTTGCACCGAAGGAGAAAATTGGTATAGTGGGTAGAACTGGAGCTGGCAAGACATCTTTGATTACAGCCCTATTTCGATTGGTATACATGGAAGGTGAAATTTATATAGATGATGTGCCAATCAGTTCTTTAGGGATACACGATTTGCGTTCGAAAATTAGCATAATTCCGCAGGAGCCGATACTTTTTGAAGGAACGCTTCGAGGAAATTTGGATCCGTTTGAAGAGTACAAGGATGATGAATTGTGGCAGGTGATTATCCTTTAATGTAAACAATATATTAGCTTCTTTCTTTTGTCAACTGAATGCAAACTTTTTTTATGTAGGTATTAGAAGATGTTAAACTGAAGACTTTCGTGAAAGAGTTAGCAGCTGGATTAGATACAAAGGTATCAGAAAGTGGAACCAACTACAGCGTTGGACAGAGGCAGCTGTTGTGTTTGGCTCGGACGATTTTGAAAAAAAATAGAATAATTGTTTTGGATGAAGCGACTGCGAATGTTGATTCACTCACGGACGAGAATATTCAACAGACGTTTAGAGAAAAGTTCCAAGATTGCACAGTATTAACCATTGCTCATAGACTTAATACCATTATGGATAGTGATCGAGTTTTGGTGATGGACAGCGGTTCAGTTGTTGTAAGTTAAAATTCATTTTTAAATTACTGAATTTGTAGTATGTTGAATCTATATGATATCCATTATCTATAGGAATTCGATCATCCGTTTGTACTGTTACAACGAGAAGATGGATTTTTTTACAATTTGGTGCATCAGAGTGGTCCAGAAATGGAGAAAACTTTAACGAACATTGCTAAACGAGTAAGTGCATTGATGAACATTAATTAGACTGCAATTCTTTATCTTGATAACACCAAAATACTTTTGTTTTCAGAATTACAAAAATGCTGATTGCACTGATGCTCTGAAGAATTAAGTTCTATCTTATAATACTTAATAAGACGAATTCACTGCCGATTTATTACTTAAGCCACATTTTGTGACAATAAAATATTCTTATACCATTTTATTGACTTTATCATTTTTTACATCAACTGAAATGCTCCTTTGAATCAACTTGCCAAAATCACTTCGTAGTCTTTTATTTGATTTTTTTTTTTTTTTTTTCGTATTAATATTCATTTAATTTGTTTTTCTAACTTGGATAACATGATATTCTAATAATTCTTATAAATAATTATGATAAAATTACTGTTCGAAAATATTAAGATCAAGCCTTTAGCAATTTTGTATATGTTTACATTTTCAGAGTTTTTAACGATCTATTTAAAGGTCGAGAAAATTACAAAGTTATATCAATATCCTTCCCAACATGGCCTGCGTTCATACAGAATTCGATGATGCTTCAATTTTTCTGTTGGACATTTGATCAAAAATATGCCGCGTGCACTGACGTTGAGACTCGAATCCAGATCTCTTCAATTGCCGGTCAGGGTAGTATGCGGACTTGACCAACAGTAAAATTAAAGCATCATTTAATTCTGTATGAATGCAAACTATGACTTGAAAGATATTGATGTATCTTTATAAATTTCTCGACATTTAAATAGATTGTTAAAAACACCGAAAATGTGAACAATTTAGTACTTAAATTTTTGAAATCCGATTAAATGTATGAAAAATGGGTGACACATTTAAAACACAGTGCTTTACGCAAGTATCTAACAATGAAAATTTTGTAATATCTGGTAACGTAAAACTTATGAATTCTTCGTAATATCATATGTGAAAGTAAGCAAGGTTTCTACACAATGTACTCAACATATAAGTCATTACTTGAGTTAGAATTTTGTTTCTGCCATTTTAAAAATCAAAAATCTTATTATTCTTCTAAATCATTGCAACGCATTAATTTTGTATTAGCTATTGAAAAGAATTAGCGATTTGAATGACGTTGCATTAATTATTAGAAGAAGCCTGTATTTTTCTTTTTTTTTTTTTCTTTTTTTATGTAGAGAAACCGCAATAAAGTTTATTTACGCTGAACCGACAAATTAGCAGATGCATTAGATACATGGAGTAAACGTTTTAATAATGCATTATTAGATTTCAAATGAAAGAACAAATTCTCAACTTTTTTTCATGATTAATGATAAGTGCATAATTTGAATGACAATTACAAACTCCAATATTTTCTTCAGACCACGTTTCTTTATTGCGGAACTAAAATTCTATTCAAAATGTGGTTTGCTGTAATTTTTCTTGTCAACGACAAATGTCTTTATCTTTCATGAGTTGATTTAGTCAGTTTAACATTATATGATTCTTTTTTCGTATGATTCTTGTCGGAAGAATTCAAGTCGAGTTACTGTACGGATAAATTTCATAAAGTACAAATGTTAAAAGTATTATTCTTTACTTACCTTTTATTTCCGGTAATGAACGATGAAACACTCAGAAAAAATTAATATTTATTCAATTCACTTTTCCAACTTGAACAACATGATTTTCTAATAATTTTTTTCAATAATTATAATCAAATTACTGTTCAAAAGTATTAAAGTCAAGCCTTCAACAATTTATATCAACAATCATGGTAGAATAAAGCCTAATTAAAAAAGTGAATGAAAGTAATGAATAGTAATAAAATTAAAAAAATAGGAAGCACAATAATTTTCAAACTTGCACCACAATTCGTGGATTAATTAAATCCAAAAATAAATGACCAGCTAACAACAAGAAACATTATATAACTATATAAGTAATTATTCACTTGATTTAAAACATTAATTGATTAAAGTGCATGGATATTACGTAAAAAAGTTAAAATTCCAGTAATTAGTGCTTTAAGAAGCGAGCTTAGAATCATCAATTAAGGCATTAAGAGGAGATTAACAGAATCTGAAAGTAAATACACAGAAGTCGTTTATTTGTTACCTAACAATGTTTACTTTATGTTAGCTCGTGTATGACAGCAATGAGTCATCATTTTTCAAATTTTTTATCCAGCACTCTACAATTGTTTCATCAAGATAGTGTAAAATCAGCTGTGTCTAACATGAAGTAAAGTGAAACAAAACTTCGGACTATCAATCATGGATAAAAATGAGAAGAACACAATGAAGCATCCAAAAGAAAACGCCAACTGCTTTTCCTTGATCTCATTTTCGTGAGTATTTCATTCGTTCGAAATAATGAAAGCTTTAAGGAAATGAAATAAGAAAAGTTACACGAGGAATAATATCAACCGTTTATGTCACAATTTCGTATATAATTAAATAAATAATACATTTAATTTTTATCTGAATTATCATTTCAAAACGTTATAATTGTTTTTTGTTTGTTGGGACTATCACCATGCACAGATGGCTTCTGAATATATTTCTTCTCGGTTACAAAAGAGACCTAACTGAGTCAGATCTTTATGAACCTCTCAAAGAATCCAAAAGTGAGGATTTAGGAAACGAACTGAATAAACGATGGTGCAGTCAATTGCAAAAAATTAATTTATCTGATGAAAAGAAGAAGCCGAGTTTATTTAAAGCACTGGTTCGAATTTTCGGAAAAAAATTCATTTTACTTGGGATTATACGAGCATTTTACGTTCTTTTTCAGAGGTGAATTTTCGTTTTTATAAATAGTTGTATACATCAATCTTTCATTAATAGTCCTTTCCTCTTTTTTTAATTAGAATCGTCGATCCTATTCTTCTTGCGAAAGTTCTCAATTATTTTAGTCCCAATGGAAACATCGATAAAACCGAAGCCACTTACTGGGCATCAATGATGTGCTTGAATTTGTTCTTGGAAGCAATAATAGCTCAACACGTAATCCACGCACTTTTTCATATGGGATTAAAAATAAATATCGCGTGCTCTTCTATGATATATCGTAAAATTCTGCGACTTGCAGCAAACAATTCGGAGTACGAAGGAACTTCCATTGGTCAAGTAATATTCCTTGATGTTAGAGATATAAAACTAAAAAATATTTGATGCAACAAATAATTGTTTTCAGAAAAATACGTCCTTTGAAAATATTAACGTAATTTTCCAACTTCAGATAATAAATCTTTTGTCCACTGACGTCACGAGGTTTGATTCTGCTTTGATAGACATGCACGATCTATGGATCGCACCTATTCAACTAATTATAATAACCTACATTATTTACAAAAATGTTGACTGGTCTGCTCTAGTAGGAATGGCTACACTTGTTCTTTGTATTCCATTACTCGGTAATAAAAAAGTTGAAATATTAATACACAAGTTTATCCTACTTTAATTAATTTGCTCTATCGTGTTTTTAGGTGTTTTCGGTAAAAAATTTTCAACTCTTATTCCAAAAGCCGTTAAGTGTACAGACAACCGATTACGCTTAATGAACGAGATTATCAAAGGAATTCAAACTATTAAAATGTATGCTTGGGAGAAGCCCTTTTGTGCTATCGTTGAGCACAGTAGAAAGTAAGCGTTCATCATTTTTTATATCTTGATTTCATTGTTTTAATTTCAAAAGTCATGAATTAAATCATTGCAGAAAAGAGGTGGAAGCTATCAAAAAAGTGAACCTTTTGAACCGACTAGTCTTCTCTTTCGAAACTTACGTCACAAGAATTTGTTTTTTCATATCTGTCTCAGTATACGTTTATTTTGGAAACGAGTTGAATGCGGAAAAAGTATATATGTTGATGACTTATTACAACGCAATCAAATCAGCTCTATTTATATCATTCCCATTAGGTAATAAATTGATACTTGAATGTGTGAGTCCCGTAGCATCATTGAAGTAAACAAATTTATTTTAAAGCGATCCAGGAAATAATCAATGTCAGAGTATCTATTCGCCGCATAGAAAATTTTCTAATGCTGGAAGAAATTCGCAAACCAGTGAAAAGCAATGAAAGACCGCATTTTGTACCAAAAGACGTTGCTATCTACTGCCAACACGTGTCAGCTAAGTGGAATCCTGACAGTAACGTGGAAACGCTCAAAGACGTTACCTTTAATTTAAAATCCGGAACAATGTTAGGAATAATAGGATATGTAGGTTCAGGAAAAACTAGTTTACTTCAAGCTATGATTCAAGAACTTCCGTTATCATATGGAACTCTGGAAGTAATCGGCAAAATTGCTTACACGAGCCAAGAACCTTGGATTTTTTCGTCATCGATTAAACAAAACATTTTATTTGGTAATCCATTTAATCAAGAAAGGCAAGTTTTCAATCGTAACAGGAGGATATTAACAAAGCAACAATAAATTGTTACAAGAAATATTTACTAAATTAAATGTACGCAAATTCTATTAGTAAACGTTCTAGTTCATTATTTAATATATGAAATTTTATTTAAAACTGACAATAACAACTGACAATAACTGACTTTAACAATTTAAAAATGACAAATTTCGCGCCTTTTTCAAAGACCATGCTCCACGGAGCAATCTCATTGGATAATAAAAGCGTTACTCTCAACTAATTTTAGGGTTTCATCAACTTTATTAATTGGGAAAATTTTAGATGTTACACTCACAAAAATCTTTACCTTCGTTCAAGAATCACTACGCTATTATTATTAAAACCTAATTTTATCCTGTCAAGACATTTTTTCTTGGCTCAATCACTTAGTATCTTGGATCAAGGAAACTTTTCTTGACTTAAGAACATTTACTCTTGGAAAATATCAAAATATATTTTGTCTTGAACCAAGAAAATTTTTCTTCACTCAATGCATTTTTTTTGTGAGTGTATTAAGTATGCAATACCTATTTCAAATAAAAAAAATTGATTTTATAAATGACTTACCATTATTTGAAGAGTATATTTTTTTTTATTAGGTACGATGAAGTCATAAGAATTTGTCAACTACAAAGAGATTTGCTGTTTTTACCGTATGGTGACAAAACGATCGTAGGTGACCGGGGTATCAATCTAAGTGGTGGACAACGAGCGAGAATCAACTTAGCTCGAGCTGTTTACTCTGATGCAGAAATATACCTTTTAGACGACCCTCTGTCTGCGGTTGATGCTGAGGTTGGCAGATGCATATTTGAGGAATGCATATTAAAATTCCTACGTAATAAAACAGTTGTATTGGTAACTCATCAAATACAATATATGAAGCACATGGATTATATCTTGTGTCTAAAAGAAGGACGAAGCATAAACCAAGGCACGTACCAAGATCTGTTGGATTCGAAAATAGACTTTTTAAAATATTTAACAAATCATGACAGTGATGCTGTCAAGACTCACAAGAATGAGAATAAGAGTGAGGAATATGATCAAAGAGGAGTAATCGATGATCCTGATGATAAAGAAATGAGGTCACGTGGTAAACTTGCGTTTAAAGTTTACAAGGAATATTTAAAAGCAGCAAATAGTTTGTGGCTATACGTCCCTGTGATTATTTTGGTAGTCGTCAGTAGGGTAAAGTTGATTTTGTAAATTTTTTTGAAAGTTTTATTAATTTTTGATTAATTATATCAAACCGAAATTAAACCTTTTGCTTCAATTTTAATCAAATGCAGACATCGACGAATATGTTTTTGAATATATCCACAAAAGCTAAATTTTGGTATTTCTGATACTTGAAATGTTATACTATAAGTTGGCAGGTATCGGAGCGGATTATTTGATGTCATTTTGGGTGAATGAAGCTGAAATGATCAATACAACCATAGCAGATAACAAGAAAAACTGGTACATCGTTTGGTTTGGAAGTTTAATAGTTACGAATGTGGTTTCAAATTTAATAGTTTTTTTATTGTTCTTTGAAATCTCCATGCAAATATCTAAAAATTTTCACAAGATGATGTTCAATAATATCATACATTCAATCATGGGCTTCTTTTATTCGAACCCTTCTGGACGCATAATGAGTAGGTAATTCGCTGATCTCTACATTCGAAAGAAACAGTAAATATAATTTCTATTATAATACAATCATCTGTTAAACAGGTTTGCCTCGGACATAAATGCAATCGATAAAAATCTGCCGAATTTGACATACGAAGTAATGGATGTTGGTATCAATATTTTATTTATTTCCTCAATGATTTCATATGTCAATCCTATAGTAATATTACCGTGTACGATCACGGTTGTTATACTTTACTTCCTACGAAATTTCTATATCAAGACTAGCAGAAGCTTAAAACGGCTCGAAGGACTTGGTGAGTAAACAATAATTTAAATTAAGCAGTGTTGCGCTAATTAATAATTAACAATTACTTGAATATACATTTCAAATACTTGAATAATTGCTAATTATTAATTAGCCCAACACTGAATTTAAGTAATACTCACGAAGAATGATTCATTTAAATTTAAACATCTGAATTGTTTTGGATAATTTAAAAAAATTTCGACAGTTCGATCGCCAATATTCGACCACTTGTCAGCCACCTTTTATGGTCTTACGACAATACGAGCTTTGAATGCCGAAACAAGAGTAACTACGGATTTCGAAAAACATAGAGACCTTCATAGCACTGTCTTTTTCATATTCAGATCTGGTGCCATGGCATTTGGAATGTACATCGACCTCATAGCCATAGCTTCCATGACCGTGATAGTGTTCATCTTCTTACTTCTTTTTGATGAAACATTACCAGGCGACATGGGACTGATTCTTACTCAAATTCACGTCATTTTGGAGAACATACAGTGGGGTATTAGACATACCGCTGCATTGGAAAACCAAATGATTTCCATCGAAAGAGTCACAGAATACACAAAGTTGGAAGAAGAGCCTCCATTCGAAAGTGCATCTCAGAACAAACCGCCTCAAGACTGGCCCCAAAATGGTCAAATAATATTTCTACACTTATGTATCAAGTACGATAAACAAAGTGAACGAGTGTTGCATAACTTGAATTTCGAAGTGATGCCTAAAGAAAAGATTGGTATAGTAGGTAGAACCGGAGCTGGTAAGACATCTTTGGTCACAGCTCTGTTTCGATTGGCTTACATGGAGGGAGAAATTTACATTGATGATGTGCCAATCAGTTCGATAGGTGTACATGATCTGCGATCAAAAATCAGTATTATTCCGCAGGAACCTTTGTTATTTGAAGGATCATTGAGGAGAAATTTGGATCCTTTTGAGGAGTACAAAGATGCTGAACTTTGGCAGGTAATCTTTTAAGCAAATAATAGTGATCAATTGATCAATCAGCTATTGAAGAACAATCTATTTAATTGTTACATATAATTCAATTACATACTTTAAGTTTCCAACATTTACTATGAAACGAAAATAAAATCTAACATAATGTTCTATAAGCAACCATTCTTTCGGGCGATTCAAATGCTGGATACGTTGGAAATTTAAAGTGCATATGTGAATTCAGGTTCTGGAAGACGTCGAATTAAAAGCTTTCGTCGAAGGATTGGCTGCTGGCTTAGAAACGAAAGTAACTGAAGGTGGAACAAATTACAGCGTTGGACAAAGACAACTACTCTGTCTGGCTAGAACAATTTTGAAACGAAACAAAATTTTAGTGTTGGATGAAGCTACAGCAAATGTTGATTTAGTTACAGACGAACTAATTCAGAGAACAATTAGAGACAAATTCAAAGATTGTACTGTACTGACCATTGCGCATAGATTAAATACCATTATGGATAGTGATAGAGTTATGATGTTGGACAATGGACATCTCGTCGTAAGTTGCGATTTTATTCAAACTCTATTATACTTCATCACTTTTTATTAATTTATTTATTCATTTGGTAAGTATATTATTTTGCTTTTGCAAATTATACTTCAGTAATTTAAAATTATAAAAATTTTTTCTTTTGTCTTACAGGAATTTGATAAACCATATGTATTGTTGCAAAAAGAAGGTGGATTCTTTTATGAATTAGTACAACAAACTGGACCACAAATGGCACAAATTTTAACAGACATAGCTCAAAACACTAGCAAAGAACATTAATATTTGTAATAAAGAATTATGTAAATATAATTTCTATATTTTTTTTTTTTTTTTCGTTTCACCTGTCTTTCAATTAGAATTTCTGTACTAAATATCTCAAAAATTCAGAAACCTGTCAGTTTCGTAGGTTTTTTTTTTTTATTGCTTTACTTTCCAGAAATATTTGTATAGTACATTAGTAGATTATTTAAACATGGCTACAAAATATATGCCCCAGAAGTTGGCCACGTGGCAAATTGCCACACATTTTAAACTTACAATATTTTAGAATTTGAAAAATTAAAATCAACAATTTTTTGTGTCAATTTATATTTTTCAATATGTTTATTATTGTATTTGCCGATTTCAATCTTTTAACAGAGAAATATTTTTAAGTAAAAAATGTGTGGCAATTAGCCACGTGGCAAACTTCAGGCACATTAAAAATATTGTATTTCATAAAATAACACGTTTCGTCATAGTAAGATTCACTCTCGTTAAGTTTCACCTCAAAATACTTAAAACGTAAATAAAAATCGAATATTTTTTCACAGAATATAAAGTTTATTACCAACGGAATGTTTTCAAACAAAAATACGGGAAATCAAGTTTCTTAGAAAATATGAAAAACAATAAACAGTAATTTTAAACATTGAAATTTAAAAATAACTAGAAATGCTTTTGTTTATTGTTCTTGTAACTAAAAGAAATGTAAAAGAAGAGAAAGTAAAAAAGCCAAAATGACTTTCAAACGTCTTTAAGCAATAATAATTTAAGAACAACAAACGTATTTGTAAAAAAGTACAAACAATAGTACGAACCTTTTCACATCTTTGTTGCAATGCAGAAGAACTAAACTTCTTTTTATCAGTAATGAAGTCCTTTTTCTTTAGCTTCTTTCAGGCAATGACTTTGAGGTGATAGCATCTGAAGCACTTGCACTCGAGCCAAGAAATAACCGAATACTGTGAACGAATTTGATGCGGAAAAAAAAAAGACATAAATAAAATACCGGAAATATGCGAAATCGACGTTTTCGTTATGTTTACGAAGATTCGCGGCACAAGAACGAACATAAAAACTTTGGAACAGAGAAAGTCAACTTAAACTGCGTCGCACGACGCCACGACTATGGCGGAAGTACGCAGCAAATATGGCGGCGATATTGATGGCGCTCGAAACGAAAAGGACGCGCAACGAAAACTGGATGAAATGTGCACAATATTCGAGAACAAGAAACAATGACAATGACATTGAGAATGATATTGGCATTGCGTGATATTCAGAATATTGTGTATTACACCCGAGCTCCGCGCGGCGTCCCGGCCAACAATCAACTGATGTAATGAGTCGCCGCGCGCAGTGTTGCCGCGTCAGACAAGGACAGTCGCGTCGCACGCTATACAACTCAATGGCGGGAACTCGGATATCCTTATCTATCGCGTTCAAAGTTATTATTAAAACTAACAT